>JASCZW010010511.1:0-55342 GCA_034211315.2 Aedes japonicus | reverse complement strand
CTACGTTCAACCTTTACCTGTACAGATTGTCTTTTTATGATAAAAAAAACATGCTTTAAAATGATCCTCATCATTTTTGCTTGTTATCTACATTCAGGGGTATACACAATGCTTAGCGTCAAGTATCCATTCAAGGGTGTTTCTCTAAACGTATAACATAAAATACATTTTTGACTATAAAGCAGCGTAGAATGTTCTTAAGTATTATGTTTTATAGGTCATTTTGGGCTAGAATTTTCTGAGAAATCTGAATCCGAGGTCAGATTTTAAATTTACCTTTTGGTCGACCGGTTTCGGGCACGATGCTGCCTATCTACGGGAATATGTCCGACTCAGACATAGTCCTGTAGATGGGCAGCATCGTGCCCGAAACCGGTCGACCAAACGGTAAATTTATTTTAAATTGTAAGAACGATAAGTGTTGTGTCTTGTCTCGCGTCGCGTTTTGTTAGATTTGCTACCCGGTTTCTACGACCGTGCTAGGGAAAGTACATTTTACAACCTGTTGATATTCAAATTTGTATGGGAGCAAAAGTAGGTCATTTGGAAATGAAAAATTGAACTTTTAATACTAATGGAACTTCTTTTAAATTTCAATGTGAAGTCTACGTTCAGTCGAATGAGAGGTATAAGCACTCAAAAACTTTTCACTTTTGCGTAACGCTCTCATTTTTTAAAATTTTGAAATGACACCCGGTGTAGAAAAGAGAAACGAAGTCGTACGTTAAAACTCTAAGGTACAGCCCAATGGGGTTGTGCGCAAAGATGACGTAGGACTACTCAGCAATGCGCAATCTGAATCGCTTGATTGTTTAAAGAGTGGCCAAAATTGGTTTCGTTCCAAATCTCTCCCATACACTAAACGTTCGCACTACAACCATAATTATTTGATATTGCCTGTCTTGGTATATACATTCATACATCTTGCCTTCATTGGAAATAATATGTATGACATGTGATATCAAGATACTCTATATCACGTAATATACCTTGTGGCGCGAATGAGTTATTGGTCATATGGCAAGCTTAACCCAAGAGACTGGTTTCGTTCACCTTCAACTGCATACGGTTTCTACTAGCCACTGCCACCCCCTCATTTTGTCATGAAGCTGATTTACTTGACCACGGCTTCGATTCGCTCGGAAACCTTATGTTTGGCTCGCTCTCCCGGTAGCATGATCGAAAGGCGGTTTGAATTTCCAGTGAAGTCACGGCCATCCCCCAATTGACATCAGTCAGTCGGGCAGCTACGCTTCTAATCCGCTCGGAAATTTTATTTACGAAGCTGTTTATAATGCTTATCGCTTTGGAGAAACCGACAGAATCGCATCAGCACCCGATGGATGAGGTGATATACGTTTTCTTCTTCCTAACCTTGCTGCTGGAACTGTTTGCCTTCCGAAATGGTGAAGCGAGAATGCACCAAAAGAGCACATCCTGTCGATATGATCGACCACCTGGAGATCATTACCCTTATTGCGTTGTAAATGGTTGTGGTCTGTTTGGGAATTCAAAGTCTATTATTGTCGAAATAGTACAAATTGAACGATAGACCAGCATTGGGAAGTGCATATGTAAGAAAATTCTATTGTAAACTCTTTAGATAGCATCTGCTGGCCCTGCAAATGATCGTTTGGTTTTAATAATAATACGACCCTGGTTGTATTTTCTACGATGGTTGAGAGGGGCACAATCTTTAACGCGTAGAAGATAACTTTCTCGGGATTATTTGATTTCTATCGAATGATTGAAGTTTTCAACAGCACAAGAGAAATATTCTACCAAACAAACTCTTTAACAAGCAAACTGATTAGGTCGTACCGAAAAGGGCGGATTTAGTTGACAGGAAAGACACATTGTTCGCAATTGAACTTGGGGATTCTTCTTGGTAATTTTGGTTCAGCTTCTCGTCGGTGCGGGTAGCCAACTGCAGGTGAAATGGGATGATTCTTGTCCCGTTGTTGTCACGGGTGGCTTTTTCCCATCAAATTTAAGGCTTAACCAACCTTATTTCTAGCAGCGAAGTTGATGCGCGTATCGGCCCAGCCAACTGCACCAACCTCTCTGGATGACTACCCAACAAACATCGGTGTTGAATAAGAGCTTGTTCAAACAAATTTGGAGAAGCTATTCAGCTATTCTAGAAGAAACAGCTGAATAGCTTCTCAAAATTTGCTTGAACTAGCTCTAATTCAACACCGATGTTTATTAGGTACTGCTCACCCGTGCACCCAGCACTAAGACTACCATAAGACTGAATCAAATTTCTGCTAAGAGCTTATAATGGCGTTGGATGCTATTTCACGAAAGAAGGCGGAACCAACGAAGTCAATGTGATACAAATTGCACCAAAGGGGACGAACTTCAGTTATTGCGCCACTATAATTAGTAATAATAATTGCACGCTAGCCGGATAATTTTTCAGGGATGAATGACCAGAAGGTTTAAAGTCCCTCTAAAAAATAAAAGAAGAAGAAGGATGATTTTCTTTAAAAAATATGCCTAATTTGCTGGCTACTGCCAGCAACTAATCCGCATTGCCAACTAGGAACTACAAAGATATCAACCTCATGGTCGGTCTCTGACGTGTCGCAATTCGGCTGGATTTATCCTTTCTAGAATTTCGTTCGTTAGTTGTTCAAGGTTCTTTGTGAAAAATTCCAGGACGCGGCGTTTAATGAATGCTTTGTTCAGCCGTTACGCGGTAATTGAATTACAAACAGTACAATATAGAAATTCAACCAAACAAATTCATTAATAAGCAAACGGATTTGTTCGTACTGAAAAGAACGGATTTAGTTGACGGGGGAAAAATAGTTTGCGATTGCACTTGGGCTTTTCGGGATTTTTGTCTCGTCACGGGCGGCTTTTTTTCTGCCAACTCACTGGCTTCAGCAACCATGTTTCTCGCAGCGAAGTTGATAGGAGCATCGGCACCAACAGTCAACTGCACCAATGCCTCTCTGGGCAACGACTGCTCGCCAGTGCACCCTCCAGCATGCTTGCTGCCGCTTACTGCGTTGCAACAACCACTGCACAGCTCCACGACTGATGGGACACTTAGTCAAAATTTCTGCTAAGAGCTTTTATGTAATGGCGTCGGATGCTATTGAGCGGTTCCATATCATTTCAGCAACGAGTAATTTTCATATTTTTTGATTTGCATGAAACCTTGTATACACGTTTTTGGGGAAGAAAAACGCCGTTTTGCATACTTGGTTCGCCATTTTGAATCTAGCCTTACTTATGAGAAGGGCCTATGAAAAATGCACATGATATCTTCAAAAAATTGTATCTCGGAAACGGTTTGTCCGATTGGTTTGGTGTCTTCGGCGAAGTTTTAGACAATTGTTGGTGCTATATGAAGAAAATATGCACGGTAAAAAAAAAGTTTGGTTTTTGTGTTTTGAACTAAAATATAGATTTTCCCTTGAAAGTGACCTGTCAATAATTTTTTAATTATTCTTATGTTATAGCTGACTGAAAATGCTATCTAGTGCACAGTGAGTTGTTCTGGAGAAAAATAGGTTACAATGAAAAAAAAAAATTTAAAAAAATTACAATTTTCAAAAAAGCTATTAAGAAAAGTCAAAAAAGTTTGTCACCCTAATTTTATGAAAGAACATCAAATTTGCAAGCAAAAAGTACTTAGGTAACATTTTTCTAAGATGCACCGTTTAGAAGATATTACTGATTTAATATTGATTTTTTTGATAACTTAATAAGTTTTGGCCCTTTTCGGATGTACTCCGTGTTTTTTCAGTTTCAAATGTATTTTTTTCGGAAAGATTGGAAAATTTTGAGTTAAAATGACACTGACAACTTAAAGATTCGAGTGAAATTCTCTGCCTTGAAAGTATTTTGAAAAACCAGTTACAAAATCCCACTATCAGGAACAATGATTTCCTCCAGTTATTTTTGGGGTATTGTGTTGAAAATGTGCATTCAACTCTTGCATATCGCCTAACAGTTTAATCCATTTAAACTGGATGTGTTTATACTGTGCATATTTTCTCTCTATTGCCGAACATTGCCCCAGACATCAAACCGATGAGACAACTCGATTTCGAGATACACCTTTTTGAGAACTGCAAATGCAAGCTCCTCAATTAGCAAGATTCAAAAGAGCGAATTAAGCTTATTTTTCAGGGATGGTGATTGTGCGTAATAAAAAATAACATTATATGTTGGATATCATCAGCTTATTTTTATTCCAGTATTTTTATAAAATTATTGTTTACACAACTTTCTTAACAATATCGAATATTTTGGCATCATTGTCAGGACAGTTTGAATAAAGCTTTGCTTTTATTGTATTTTCTGATAGAGGAAGAAATGAGTGGAATTTTTGAGTTCCTTGAATTGTTTTTGCATAATTATATTGATTATTTAGCTGCAAAGACATATTTTCGTATTCTTCTGTAGTAGAATAACAAAATGACAACTTTGTAAGTTCTTCTTCTTCTTTTCGTTTGTTTGCCCAATTAAACAACTCTCTTGCAGTCTTTATTGGGTGTTCGCGTTCTTTGGGTAAACTTGCTCTGGTAGCCATGCGTTTTATCGTACCTCCAATAGCATCGCATGGACCTTTTCCGTGCGATGTTGCAAAGAAATGCCATTCAGCGTCAATACCATACTTTGACTTAAATTTACAAAGGCTAGAAAAGTTTTTTCGGTTTTTATACTGTGAAGCAGCACCATCTGACATAAAATAATTTTTTTTTATGTTTTTATTTTGATCAATTTGTAAAAAGTTTATCATTTTATCAATAAACAAATTAACAGCGACTGAATCATGTCTTAGTTCTTCAGAAATTATAATGAAGCTAAAATGTTTAATTTGCATATTTTCAGTATAATATATTACGAAAGGATGGATTGTGGCCTGTTGCACGTTCCAATGGTGTGATTGAACTTCAGCCTGCAAAATGAAGCTGTAATTTTCAAAAAAGTCACAAATAGCTAAAAATTCACCATCTTGCAAGTTTTGTTTTGTAGTTTTCAAAAATGGATTGTTCGGTTTTTACAAAATCATGCGGAATCAAACTTTCTAATTTTGAGCTGAAAAATGAAACAAACTCATCGGTTTGCTTTACAATAGTTTCTAAATCACATCTGTCAGTGGTAACCCATTGTTCGAATGAAAGCTTTTCAACAAAGTTTTCTTCCAGTTGTTTCAATAAACTGTCTTCTAAAACTGAGGTATCTGGGCAGTTTTTACATCTTCGTAGATGGCAATGAGTTGTCTTATTTTCGCAAAGTAATCTATTCGTTAATGTTTTTAGATCATTCAAGACATTGTATTTTTTTAAGCTATGTAGAATTAAATTGACATTTTCATGCGTAGTGCAAACGCAAACATTATGTGTTCCTGTGATAGTCAATAGTTAACATTGCCTTGGCCGGAGGCTTGCAAATGATGAAAACCCTATTTTTACATTGACGTACATTTCATTAAAGCGATTAAAAGCTTCTCTCAATGTCATCATTAACAATCTTTTCTGAACAGCTAATCTCTTATTTCCTGTCTTTATGCTAACAAAATCTCTTTGGCCTGGCATTGCACGGCTTATATCATCGTCCTCAAAAAATTCAAAACCAGTTCTTTTGTTTCATTACTCAAAGCTTTTCCAGAGCTTGAACCTTGAGATGAATCAAATACATTATCTCTTTCCTTTCTTGCATCTGATGCCATATTTCTACTCGTTTCAAATTCGTCTACAATTTTTTGTACTGACCATGATTTTGGTAACAATGATAAAATTAATAGTTTTTCTTGCCTTGTGGCTGAATTTAAAAATTTCATTTTCATATTTTCTATGACTTCATCAAACTCGTTTGCTTTTTCTGTTTTAGCGTCTAATTTAAAAAGATTTCTTCGTACACCTTCGACGATTTCAGCGCACTTTTTTCAGGATAGTGAACATTTTTAACCTTACCTAAATCTATAGGCGAAACACGAATAGCTGCTATTCCTCGGTTGAATATTTCGACGTCTACAGGCATCGTGAAGTCTTCATTTGATTGAATTGTGCTTAGCGTTGACGCTGGTGGTATCGTGACCAAACTTTCATAGCTTTGCGAATCAGGTACATCAGGTATGGTCTGAACAGTTGGCATCCTTGAGCCGCCGGCTACGCTTTGTTCTTCGTTTTGGGTGAGGTGAGCTCTTGAATCAATATGTAGACGGCAAGACGAACAAATACGAAAATCCTTGGTGTTGAGTGTGGATAC
The DNA here is from genome assembly GCA_034211315.2 of Aedes japonicus. NCBI lineage: Eukaryota > Metazoa > Arthropoda > Insecta > Diptera > Culicidae > Aedes > Aedes japonicus. The sequence goes on along the minus strand of JASCZW010010511.1, from coordinate 49,108 downwards.
CTTGGAAAATCCAATTGATTTTAGTTTTTGGATGATACCATCCGTGAGATATCGCAGCTCTTTCGAACACTGAATGTCTTTGAATGGGCGAATACATTTTATTTTACTCATTTTGTAATCTGTAACATAGACAATATTTTCCAATTGTTAGTTTTGTACGAAAATATCACAAAACATATAATTAAAATGTCTATTTAAAACTTACCTTTGCACCAAAACGTGTTACACTTTCCTTTACAATTATTATGTTATCAAACAACACTAGATCTCGTTCAAAAACACAGGATTATGAGCTGAAATTACTATAATCACTATGCTACTAGCAACCTTTCTGCATTTACTGTTTGGTAGATACTGGATTAATTCAGAACCGAGTCAGACATTATTATACAGCTCACGGGTAGAAATCATAGAATACTGGGTAAAGACTGTTGGAAGATAGGTGGAGTTGAACGCTCAGGTATCGTCGAACCTTCAGGTACGAGTTTGGAGAGTTGGAGCGAGGTTGATTTGCTGGCATAGGTATATTGTTATTGAAGAAGATTGTAAATTGTATATACCTGGAATGAATAAAGAGTGCGGCGGTTGTTGATTGAGGTATCAGTCGGCAGCCGTCTAGTTTGATGGAAGGTGACTAAGACTGCGTTCTTTTTGTTTATTATTAAGAAACGGTCATCGACGGAGCTAGCCTCGTTATGGCCAGCGTGGCCATGGTGGACTAGTTCCAACAAAGACCATGTTTACAATCACCAACTGTACATAGTACAGCTAACTGGTATCTAATTACCTGTATCTAATACTTGTTAGCACGTTTTCAGCACAACGCACCAAAAATCACTTGAAGAAATCATTGTTCCTGATAGTGGGATTTTGTAACTTATTTTTCAAAATACTTTTAAGGCAGAGAATTTCAAATCTTTAAGCTGTTAGTGTCATTTTAACTCAAAATTTTCCAGTCTTTCCGAAAAAAATACTTTTGAAACTGAAAAAACACGGAGTACATCCGAAAAGGGCCAAAACTTATTAAGTTATCAAAAAAATCAATATTAAATCAGTAATATCTTCTAAACGGTGCATCTTAGAAAAATGTTATCTAAGTACTTTTTGCTTGCAAATTTGATGTTCTTTCATAAAATTAGGGTGACAAACTTTTTTGACTTTTTTTAATAGCTTTTTTGAAAATTGTAATTTTTTTTTAATTTTTTTTTCATTGTAACCTATTTTTCTCCAGAACAACTCACTGTGCACTAGATAGCATTTTCAGTCAGCTATAACATAAGAATAATTAAAAAATTATTGACAGGTCACTTTCAAGGGAAAATCTATATTTTAGTTCAAAACACAAAAACCAAACTTTTTTTTTACCGTGCATATTTTCTCCATATAGCACCAACAATTGTCTAAAACTTCGCCGAAGACACCAAACCAATCGGACAAACCGTTTCCGAGATACAATTTTTTGAAGATATCATGTGCATTTTTCATAGGCCCTTCTCATAAGTAAGGCTAGATTCAAAATGGCGAACCAAGTATGCAAAACGGCGTTTTTCTTCCCCAAAAACTTGTATGCAAGGTTTCATGCAAATCAAAAAATACAAAAAATAAAAACTGGAAAAATTTCCCACTTGTTCGTGGAATCGCTCTATTGCACAAAAGAAGGCGGTACTAACGAAGGCAGTGTGATACAAATTGCATCAAAGGAGACGAACTTAGTGCCACAATAATTAGTTTTAATTAGTGCACGCTAGACGGATGATTTACTTAACCGAACTCAACCTCATGGTCGGTCTCTGACGTGTCGCAGTTCACCTCGAATTATCCCTTCTAGAATTTCGTTCGTTAGTTCTTTGTGATGTTATCCGGGACACAGCGTTTAATGAATGCTATGTTCAGCCGTGACGCGTAACTGAATTACAAACAGCACAAGAGAAAACTGCAACCAAACGCTTTAGTTAGTAAACTGGACTAAAAAGATGGGCTTAGTTGACGGGGGAGAAATAGTTTGCGATTCCCCTTGGACTTTCTTTCTTCGTTCAGGTCCTCCTCGCTTTGGCTGGCCATCTGCAGGTGACGTGGGATGACTGATTCTTGTCTCGCCACGGGCGGCTTCAGCAGCCATGTTTCTCACAATGAGGTTGACGGGAGCATCGGCACCAACAGCAAACTGCACCAACACTTTTCTGAGCAACGACTGTTCGCCAGTGGGCTGCAGGACGTTTGGCAGGACACCGTTCTGTGAAATAATCACACCGTTGAAATTTTTTCAGCTCCTCGTCGTTGCGGATGGCCAACTGCAGGTTACGTGGATGATTCGGCCCTTCTTGTTTTCACGGGCGTCGTTTCCTAACAACGTGCTCGCCGAACATGTCTGCCACATACGGATGCACAGCAAGAGCTGATTGGTTGGTCGTTCCCACATGTTTCATAATTGCTCGCACGGTTACTGTGGCAGTATGAACCAATCAGAGCGTGGCGCAAATACAGTATGTAATATAAATATATCCACCCCCTTTTCAAATTTACAATTTTCCTGTTATCGATTCAAATATAAGTTGATAAAATGAGTGTTGTTATGCGTTTGGTCCATTATATAGAACCTATCATTATACCATTAAATAAACTTGAATTAATCTTGCTCTTGAAAATCTATGCCAAGATCAACAGAAAAGGGAAGAAAACAGAAAACATGCAAAAAAAGTGTATCCACCCAAACATGCTTAGTACCATTTTGCCGTGTATTGAGCGGTTCCTGTCACTTTTTCGAATGCAAACATTAGCTGTGTTGTTAAATTCACCAATTGCCTTTGGTGACTGAATTTGATGAGTTGCGCTGTCAGTTTTTGTATCATATCTTGCAACCGTGACACATGATTCATGAGTTTGATACACAGTTTTTGTTGCACATATATATGAGGGTGTGCGTGTACTGAAATAAATTTATTTTATCGTACACACTCACTCATGATATTGGGAACTAAAGACAAAATCAACATAAACTAAATTTGAAATCAACTTGGAGTAAATATCTCGTTAGGCTTTGCTCCAATCATATTTGAGTTTATCTTAGTTTTTTTTCTGAATTCTATACAGTACATTTAGATTTTGAAACATATTGAAATGTATTTTCATGAGCTAATATAGTTTCGTTTGGATTAAAAATTATTTTGCAAACTGTAGAACGAAGGAAAAATCTTGGAATAAATGGTATGTGTTCCACTATACATAACCTCTTAATTAAATTGGGTTGATACTTATAAAAATCTTAAGCCCTTGCTACATGTATAAAATATAAACAGTTACCTATAGTAAATAATTTTATGATACATGATCATTTATATAAAATAACTCGTACTAATAATTTTGTTTAATTTTGTTCAATTAATTTGTTAGATTTTGTTTTTTTATTCTGTATATATTAAATTATATTTTATATATTATATAAAATCACAAGTTTATTAGTTTCTCGGCTAATTGTAAATCCGAGCAAATGTTGAATTAGTGGTAGTATTGTATGAAGTCTAGAATCACGGTTCTCAGTGGCAATGAAATGAAGTGAAATTTTAACGCTGAAAAACCGCGAAAATTGGGTTAAAGGATTAAAAGTATAAAGTTACGGTCGTTCGGAGTAGATTGGTGATATTTTTCAGTCCGGTCGCAACGTAGTAGCAGTGGAAAAAGTGACTGCTAACCTTTCCCCAACATCCAACATTCCCTACTTGACCAGCATTCGTGCACGCCGCCAGCGCCGGTATTGCTTTATAATGGGTCACCAGTTTTTAAACATTGAAGATGTATGTTAGTCCCAAACATCATCTGTTGGTTCTTTGTGTAAATACAGCTGATCTACGAAGTTGCATGCGTGAGCGGTCAATCATACTCATGCTCATGCAAATAGTAAATGCGAGCAAATGTTTTTTTTTTTGGGAAACGATACCTATGGAGTTAATCCAAGAGTTACATTTTTGTTTAATGTAAACCAAGCAAACAGAATTGGCAATTGTTTTACCTCGATTTATTTGATTGGCTACAAATTTTGAGCCTAAGAAATGCCCACAGGCAAAGTAAAAAAAAATATAGTTTTTTTGTTGTTGTTCATTTATAGATGTATAGAAGATCAACATCACAGACCGATCCGAAAGTTCGTTAAAAATTTATATAAAATTTGCGAAACGAATATGAGCTGTGAGTTCACTTTGGAATGTTTAATGCCATTCCAGTAGAAATAATAATAACAAGGTGGCGAATTTGTGCCTGCCTTGACCTACCCCGCATGGAGATGTGTGGCATAAATGTATACGTTTGCTTCGAAACACTACCTAACAAAAGCCCTACGCTCAATTTCAAAACGATTTCTATTCAATTTTTAAAACCTGCCTAGCTCTATCGGACCTATCCACACTTTCTCTTCTCATCTTTGGTTCTAGCAGAAATTGCTGTCCACTCCTAGAGTAGCATGTTTATAAGAAGGATATTTCCAATTTTCAAACATTATAATTGATTACGTGCATGCAACAACACAAAACATGATTAGTTAAGAGAAATATTAAGGTTTCTCAGTTTATTTCCATAGTAACTACTACTTTTTTGCATAATTTGTCATGAAGACATTACACATTGATTTGACTTCGATTGCGTCCTGTCAAGTAACATACCAAATCAGTGCTGCAACTGAAATTCCATCACCTTGAAGAAGAATACTTTAATTCAGCGGTTGGTACTGGTTCGTAGTCGGATCACGTCGCCGTCATGCTGTCCGTATTCTAATCTTTCTTATGGTCTATATTTTCACAATTCACAATAACCATGACAGGTTTCATCGTAGTGATTTTGTGTTCATTCCTCCATTTCTAGTACACATCTTGTAACTCTTCGTTCGTATAAACACTGATATGAACCTGTAAAATATGATAGTTATGATTCTCACAACCGATTGAATAATGAATCAACAAAAACAACTAACCTTGATAGTTTTAAGTATAATCATTGGATCACAGCAAGAATAACAACGATAACAACAACGCATAGCATAAAACATCATTTTTACTGTGGACAGCACAATTCTCTCAACTCCACTTCACGTGTATTTTGCTAACTACCACCCAATGGTACATTTGTCGAAGAAAATCCATCTGGCCGCATACACTATCCGTCTCTCTTAACTTGCTCTTAGATTTTCTACAAAAACGGCTAACATCAACTATTTTGGGTAATATAATTAATAAAAACGTAACATAATTTAATAAATAAAAATTACTAACAACCGCAAAAACGCAGTTTCAAGCACATCACTTTTTTCTCCATCAGCTTGTTTTTGGTCTCATTAGAACTGTCAAAATACACATTTGCCTTCTTCCTTTTACTCCACTTCACAACTCCACAGCTCACCGTGATCCACCTTACGGTGGATTGATGAGCTGCATGGTGGTTGCATGTGAGCTTTTATCTTGTTGCGTGACATCGCTGTGACATTTCCAGGCAAACTCATCAAAAAGCTACTGGTGAGAAAAACAACAGCACTATTGTATACAGTTATCCTTTCGTAGTGTAGAAGCTTTCGTGATTCAAATTTGAGTTCTCGTGTTTCGAAATGCCTAAAAACGCACAAATTTCGCTGAGTATCCGAAAACTTATCATAGAGCATCACAAGTGCGGTAAAAGCTACCGTCAAATTGCTTATATCGTTCAGATACGTAACAATACGGTTGCCAAATTTCTTCAGAAGTACGAAAAGAGTGGTTTTTTCACACCAGAAAAGCGATCAGGGCGACCGGTGAAGACAAGTTCCCGGATTGACAGGGCTATCGTCAGAAAAGCGGAACAAGATCGAGGTTTGTCAGCTCCAAAAATTGCAAAGCAAGTTGAGAGTGAATTTTCTATCCATGCGTCACCTCAAACAATCCGAAATCGATTGCATCTACAAGGTCTGAAGGGTAGAGTGGTTATTAAAAAACCATGGTTGTCAGCGAAAAACATTAGAAAACGATTAAAGTGGGCTCGGAATCATATTACATGGACAGTCGATGATTGGAGAGAGGCAATTTGATCAGACGAGACTAAAATAATGCTATTTGGGTCTGATAGTATCACACGTGAATGGCGCAGAACCGGTGAATGTCCGAAAACCCAGTATATAAAGCCTACAGTCAAACATGGTGAAGGTGAGTTATTGCAACATCATTAATTTTCAACTAACTTAACTAGCTTTTATCATTTTCTGTGCAGGTAGAGTCATGGTTTGGGGCTCGATGGCTTCGTCTGGCGATGGAAAACTCGAATTCATTGACGGAATAGTGACAAAAGAGGTTTATCTGAACATACTGAAACGAAAACTTTCAGCAAGTACACAAAAACTGAAGCTGGGCCGGAGACACACGTTCCAGCAAGATGGGGATCCAAAGCACACATCGAAGCTGGTATCCTAATGGTTTAAGAAAAAGAAAATCAATGTTTTGGAGTGGTCAGCAAAGTCTTCTGACCAGAGCTTAAAAATATCATATTCAAATCTCAAATTGCACCCTGACTGAGTTAAAATATTAGTCATCACGCACTGTTCTTAGCGAACATGAAGTAAACACAAATTTTCCTTCATGAATCTCTTGTGCAAGATGAGTCAACTTGTTTTGTGTTGCTTTACTTTGATCATTCATTCGTTCCGGAAAGCAGTGAATGTACGTAAGTGCAAACAACTCATTCAATTTCAACGTTCTACCGTGAAGACGAAAGAACAGTCATTCATTTGGAGAATCAATGAAGTGAAAAAACCAAAACTTCTCGAATCGATCCTGCAAATGCCTTTTCTCGAACAAATGCCCCATAAACTCTGTAGCGATTTCGGCCATTTAGCCTGTTGCCTTCTTTGCCTTCAGCCATGTTCGGGAATACTTGAAATCCAGTGGCAGAAAAAATCACTCACGAACGCGAAAATGAATGACTGGTTACCAGAACATTCAGTCAAGCAACCATAATCTCTTTTTTATTACTCATCGTTCACGACGGCTGTCATTTTTTTCGAGCTCTGCTTCTGACCTTAATTTAATAGAACATCTCTGGTCCATTTTGAAAATTAAGGTTCAGGAACACAAACCATCAAACATTCAGCAATTACGACAAGTTGTTGTAACTGAATGGGACAAAATCGCACCAGAAACGACTGCTAAGCTTGTCCAGTCAACGCCACGACGATGTCAAGTTGTCCTTGAAGCCAAGGGAGGTCACACGAAATATTGAATGATTTTCAGGATTATGGTGGATATACTTTTTTTGCATTATTTTTTATCGTTTTGTTATATATTTGGTCTCAGACACGAACAGTTCGTGCTTTTACATCAAACTATCGTTATTTGACTTTTTTCTGTCCCTTGAGAAATAAACTTAATATTAAAAATCGTTTTTCAATGCTTTGGTGGATGTGCCAAGTGAGAAGGGGTGGACAAACTTTTTTATAAACTGTATGCCGTCATTTTCAACTAATAGTTTTGTGCATTCAGAAATGTTTCTTGTAAGTACTTTTAAATTAGTTTAAACAAATATAATGAATTAAGTTAGCAACATGGATTCAGCTTTGATGTTCTACCTTTCGAATGAAATACTTATTGTAAAATTTCTGTCGGCCAGACAAGAGATATTATCGTTCAAAGTATCCAAACCCGCGTAACGTTTCGATTTAAGAAATTTTAGAACGGCGCCCCTACACAGGAATAGTAAAGGGAGACGTAAGTCGTACATCAAAAAAATCAAACAAGTATGTTCATTTCCTTTTGGAAGGCCACCATCAGGTGAATACGAATCCTTTTCGGCAGGAATGTCACCAATCGCAAAGCAACCAGCGAGATATTTTCTCCGACCCGCACCTCGTATGTGACGCGTATGTTTCATCATCAAATAGGAAGAACTTGCGGAAGTTTTTTTTATTTTTTTGTTGTTCTCATTTGAATTTCGTTGATTTTCGCAAGAATAGTTCGAGAAGATTAAATCCTTAGCAGGGCACAACATTCTCACGTACCTACGTTTATATGAAAATAATCAGAAAAAAAATTATCATAGAAAATGAACCATGTCTTCTACATAAAGTACATTTGCCTTGAGGTAGGTTCAATTTTTACCCATACAAATTGCTTATAGATCTTCTAAGAATAGTTTGAGAAGATAAAATCCTCAGCAGGGCACAAAATTCTCACGTACCTACGTATTTATGAAAATAATCAGAAAAATATAAATCCTCCCTAGAAAATCCCCCATGTCTTCTAAAGTACATTTACCTTGAGGTACGCTCAATCTTTGCTAAAACAAATTGTTTATGGATCTTCTAAGAATAGTTTGAGAAGATAAAATTCTCAGCAGGGCACAACATTCTCACGTACCTACGTATTTATGAAAATAAACAGAAAAATGTAAATCCTCCTTAGAAAATCCCCCATGTATTCTAAATAAAGTACATTTACCTTGAGGTACGTTCAATCTTTACCCATACAAATTGTTGATGGATCTTCTAAGAATAGTTTGAGAAGATAAAATCCTCAGCAGGGCACAAAGTTCTCACGTACCTACGTATTTATGAAAATAATCAGAAAAATATAAATCCTCCTTAGAAAATCCTCCATGCCTTCTACATAAAGTACATTTACCTTGAGGTACGTTCAATCTTTACCCATACAACTTGTTTATGGATCTTCTAAGAATAGTTTGAGAAGATAAAATTCTCAGCAGGGCACAAAATTCTCACGTACCTACGTATTTATGAAAATAATCAGAAAAAAAATTATCATAGAAAATGAACCATGTCATCCCAATGACCTACGTTCAACCTTTACCTGTACAGATTGTCTATTGATGATAAAAAAACATGCTTAAAAATGATCCTTATCATGCTTGCTTGTTATCTATAGTCAGGGGTATACACAATGCTTAGCGTGAAGTAACCATTCAAGGGTGTTTCCTTAAACGTATCATATAAAATACATTTTTGACTATAAAGCAGCGTAGAATGTTCATAAGCTGTATGTTTGATAGGTTACTTTGGGCTTGAATTCTCTGAGAAATCTGAATCCGAGGTTTTTTTTTTATTTCTTTTCGGGACTTTAACCTATTGGTCACTCGTCCCCTATTGAATCCGAAGTCAGATTTCACATATAATATATATGAAAAAGTTTTATATAAGTAAGTATGGAAATTTTTGAGGTACGTTAAAATAAAACATCAGATTCGGAAGGTACGCTATTGGTACATCACTTTGGCGTTATTTTTATGTCGGTTTACAAAGAATTTCGCAAAATAGACCGTCTATTCAGCAGGGCACCTAAAAACAAGGAATTTGACAGGTACGTTCAAAATCCTCGGAGGTTTGCTGTGGTACGCTGTTGGTACACCAGAAAAAAACATGCTTTTTTAAAATTTTGTGAAAAGTGCCCTGCTGGATGGATTGACGTACTTTCTACAAATACTTTTATCTTTCTTGATCATCATCTTTCGCCTGAGCAAATTAACGGTTGTGAAAAATCTCTGAATAGCTTCGCAGCTGAGTTCTGAAAATAATATAGCGAAGATAACATGGTGTTTAACATACATTTGATAACCCATTTAACTAAAAGCGCTCGGAATTTCAGAGCACTCTGGAATTCATCTTTGTTTCCCTTTGAGAGCGCTAACGGAATGATTCTCAGTTACAGGACAGGCAACAATCACCCAGCCGTTCAAATAAATAAAAACCTGAAATAATCCACCGATGGTGCGACTGAACTCTTCTTACACTTTATCAGAATTACGAACTCAAATGTGGCCAATATGGTACTGGATACATATTTTCATCAGAAATTCCAGGAAGGTCCAGGAATATTCGATATGTCATATTTTGTGTTTAAAAATGGTACCGTTCGACAATCCTTAACGTACTGTTCGTCGATGTGATTAAAATATAACCATTAATAGTCTTTAATGACCTGTTTCTGTTAGTTATATAAAAGGATAAATTACATAAATATTAGCAATTTCATATAATCGTCAATTTTGATTATCGATATGGATTCAAGATGCTTAATAAGTGCATATTCGTTGAAAATAGTAAATGGTGTAATTTTCGAATATACTCGTTGCAGTTCAAAACCAGACCACTCGAGCCAATCGATGCTGCTCTAATTCTATACAGTCGCATAGTGTGGCTAGTCCGCTGTATGTGCTATACAACGCAACAGATGCGACACAATAGAATGCAAGCGGCATCGATTGGTGTGATTGGTCTTGTTCGTTTTTTCACTGCAACGAGTATATTGTCATCTCACAATTATGTGCTCTCAGGTATTGTTTTAGTCATATCTCCATGAAGGATTATCCAATCATAATGAAATTTAGACCAGTTATTTAAAGATTTCATAGCTTTGATTTGGCATCAACAAAACTAAAATCGGTACACAAATAGCTCAGTATGTAATCGGAGACTAAACAGTTTGATCACTATTATAATAGGCCTTCAAGTACTGTTTCGTTCATATCTTCGTAACGAAATGTCCGAATGAAACAAAAATCAATAGCGTTCTATGGGAATGTTGTAGCTTCCATTTGATGTCAACAGCACGGAAATCGGTTCACAGGTGGCTGAGAAACCGATGTGACATTATTTGTAACACACACACACACACACACACACACACACACACACACACACACACACACACACACACACACACACACACACACACACACACACATACATACACACAGACATGTGCTCAGTTCGTCGAGCTGAGTCGAATGGTATATGACACTCGGCCCTGTGGGCCTCGGATAAAAAGTCGAACGATCTCAATACCCTTCTTCAAGCGATCTTAATACCCTTCTATTGATGTAAGAAGGGTAAAAATACATAATCTACCGGATTTGTCAGTTCATGCTTAGCATTCTCGAATTTGGTGTTCGTCAAAGAGACAGAAATGTGACTCTCGATTTTTGTATTACAATCCAACAGACATTAATATTGAAGAAGACATTCTCGAAGATATTGAAAAACTTGCATTTAGTTACCGTGATCGGATTTCTATTGGCAACATACAATATCGCACTAATCATTCGTGTCAGAAACTCGGGTACGATGATTCATATGATTTTATTAATGGTGATTTTTTTCGAATAGATCAAATTTTAACTGATAAAATTAGTGAAGATAAACTTCAAAAAATTTAAATAAAGTAAACAATAAAATACATACACCAACTTTTAACACCTTACTTTTTTTTTATCTTGTAGACATCAAAATTTGATGTCATTCTGTTCTAATTTTGATAACTTATCAATGCAAAGTGAAAACATGAACATTGGTAGCACCAAAATTGATATCCAATTGAGCTCTCATTATGATATGAAGAGCATATTTTGTTCTCAGTTTGCTATCATTTTGTTCACCGACTTTGTTCGGGAGCAGAGTTGGCTGCCATCGATTATTTACGATCATATACTATCCCTAAGACACACTTTTTTCGGACACTTAATACGTTGACGCAAGCCTCTAGCTTACGTATAATATCCGACTTTGGTTCTGTAGAAACTATGTTTTTAATGAGAGTGACACCATGTTCATTTTTTGACATATTTGTTGGTTGTTTGGAACGGAGATTAGAATAGAATCGACAAAAGATCACGGTTGCAATTGTGGCGGATGACAGCAGTCTAAGTTTTTAATATATCTTTTTTTTCATATGAAAATACCTGGCAACTGTGAATAAAAGGATGCATTTCGATTCTGCGCATATTGCTGTCTACTGACAGCAAATTTCACCCTTCATATACAAACTATCTTTATGAGTCGATTTAGTGGAGTGAAAAATATTTTTCGCAAATTAATCAGAACAATCAGAAAATTTCTGTTAAACTTTACTTTCAAAACACAAATTCTGAGAAAACTTGTGATGTGTGCGATTTATACATCATGATTATCATGAACCGGAGCCATACATCGTTTTTATCATCCACTCGTTATATCAATACAGAATCATACCTTAATGGTATTAAATCAAATTAAAAAACAGTGGTGATACGAGCCAACACATTATTATGAACCAGCGTATGATTCTTTCGATTAAAAGCTTATACTAGCAAATTAATATAAGAGCTCCGCCATAAGATATCCTCACATGAAGTTTCCGGAACCAAAAACCATCTAACTGATCTTATGTTATTTAGTTTGTAACGTGGAATTACTTTGTTTTCAATCATAAAACAACCTTTCGATTAACTTCAAAGGGCTGAGTTATGCTACTTGTCAGAAAGTGTAACCCTAATTAAAATAGCACAACGTCGCTGCGTACAACAAAATAAATAAATAAAACAAAAGCAAACATGGAAGCTGACCCATCCTTGCGATTGACAGGTAAGAAATAAAGCTCAATCCTCAGTACGAACTTCTGATGAAATCCCACATAAATGGGATAGGACAAATCATACACATGGATAAAAATGAGTGCGGCTATTTTGAAGCACGCTGTTTATCGAGTTTTCAAGTAAATCGTATTCTTAATGCTTCTATATTTTGTTCTCGTTTATTAACTTTTAATATTTGAGGATTTAAACGACCTTTTTGTTTTTTTATTACTATTTATATAAAATATATCATAGGAATTCCAAAATTGATTGGAAAAAATATAAACGATCTTTCAGAATTTTATAAAAATTGGTAGTTTTGTTCCTTATCGAAATATATTCGAACCGCATTTTGTTATGTTAGGGCATTTTTGCCCTAACTTTTGAACAAATGGGCCGATTTTATCAATGAAAAACGCAAATGAAAGGTATTTAAACATTCTTTTAAAAAGAATAAAAAAAATACCTCCTTTACTGCAACATTGATTTTTTTTTAATTTATATTTATTTATTCAGGCTCAACCAAATCAACTTTACAGAGGCAAGTAATAATTTCACTCAACGGAAACGCGACGCGAGTACGGACACAACACTAATAGTTCTTACAAACGAAAAAGGACTTCAAAATTTACCTTTTTATCCGACCGGTTTCGAGCATGATGTAGCTCATCGACGGGGAGATGTCCAAAAGAAGACACAAAAGTTAAATTGCTTCGTACTTAGCTCAGTACACGTCGAAGAGGTGGGGGGGGGGGATTGGTTGGATCTATTTGATTTGCCGTTTCGTCAAGTGGAAAAGAGACGAAGCTATAGGAGCTTCGTCCTCGTTCATCAGCGGCTGCTCAGCGGTGGCGATGTACATGGATTCCCAGGCATTCAGGTGGGAAACCTTTCTCACGCACTTTTTAAGTTTCGCATGATCCCAATCTATTCTGTGATCTGATCCGGTAGAGTGTACTGCTACGCTTCACTCATTGGGCCTTTCGTTATCAACGGCGTTTCTATGTTCCCTCAAACGGACTTTAAATTTTCGGCGGGTTTGACCAATGTACACCGCCGGGCAATTTTTACACGGGATTTCATAAATACCCGACATTTCGTCCTTCGGAACCTTATCTTTGAGGGCACATAGAATGTCTTTCAGTGTGTTGTTGCTTTTGTAGACCGCCTGAAAACCATGATCCTTCACGATGTTCTGAATGGCGTTAGTAACCTTAGGGTAGAACGGTAAACTAATCCTTTGGTTCTCGGATTTTTCTGGCTCAAGTGTAGTCGCGTCTTGTCGGTGTTTTTTGCGTTCGTGTTTTCGGATGATTTTGTTAACAAATTCTCTATCATACCCATTCAGTTCAGCGGCCTCGTGGATTTTCGCCCTTTCAGCTTCGAACTCTTCCTTCTGCATTGGTATGCTAAAGAGCCGGTGTGCCATTGAGTGAAAAGCGGCTTGTTGTTGGGAACCGTAATGGTTCGAATCAGAGGTGATGTAGCGGTCGGTGAATGTCAGTTTTCGGTAAATGCCAAACTTCAGGGTATCGTCGTCTTTTCTCTGGTAATTGACAAGTCGAGAAATGGAAGTTTTCCATCAGTCTCTCGCTCGACCGTGAACTTAATCGACCTATGTTTGGAATTCAGCAGATCAATTACTTGCGGCAGGTAGCGCTCCTTCACTATCGTCGTCGACCTAACGCCACCAGACCCGAGGGAAGAGTTTTTCTTTTTCGAGTTCTACTTTCAAATCACTCATGAAAACGTCAGCCAAGAGTGGTGACAACTTGCTGCCCATGCTGAGTCCGAACGTTTGCTTGTAGCACTTACCTCGGAACATGAAGTAGTTTTGGTTCATGCATACTTCAGCTACGGTAAGATATGCTTCGATGCAGTGTGGTGGAGCTCGACTTCTTTCCAAATGCTTACGCAGACTGCAAAGTGCATCACCCACCGGCACGTTTGGAAACAGTGCAGTGACGTCAAAAGACACGAGAATTTCGCCCCGCCGCATTTCGGTACCTTTTAGTTTGTCGACCAGCTCTACGGAATTTTTAACACTTTTTCCGTGCTTCACTGGGTACTTCTTCATTTCATCCACCAACCAGGCACCCATTTTCTCAGCTGGAGTGCAAATATTGGATGAAATGGGTGGCATTGCCAACGGGTTTTTGTGAATTTTCGGCAAGCAGTAAAGTGACGCCACCTTTGAGTTCGGAACGTGAAATTTCCTTTCGAGTCTGTCTTCCCCCATCAAACGTGCAATTTTCTGCCGTGTGCGGTTTGTTTCCTCGATCATTGCATTAAGAGGGTCTTTCGGCTTTCCGTTCTTATACTTGATCTCCTCGTACGGACCGGAGTTGATCATATCTAGTACTCTAGAATCATAATCCTACCGATTCATGACCACTACAGCATTTCCCTCGTCTGCACGGGAATAGACGACGTCACGCGCTTTCAGTTGTCGGATCGCATTCACAATTTCTGGATTCGGATCACTAGGGTTGTCCTGCTTTTCCGCTATACCCACCTTTTGCCCACCTTTTATATATACACCTTGGCGTTGCCATCTTCCCACCCTTGTTTAGCAGCCTTGAGCGTTACGGACAGACAACCAAGGAAACTATATATATATATATATATATATATATATATATATATATATATATATATATATATATATAAAATATATATATATATAAATATATATATATATATATATATATATATATATATATATATATATATATATATATATATATAAATATATATATATATATATATATATATATATATATATATATATATATATATATATATATATATATATATATATATATATATATATATATATATATATATATATATATATATATATATATATATATATATATACATATGTATATATATATATATGTATGTATATATATATATAATAATAATAATAATAATAATGTGTACACATTTGATTCAAGTGAACAACGGGCCTGTGGAGCGCTCGCCAGCAAAATTGCGCTCGATGTTGGTCATGGCATCTCAAAACTAGAAGACTAAATCAAGGCGATGAATGTAAGCCTTAATGAAGTTGCTTCAAAAGAAGTATTGCCTCGGAAATCATAGAAGAAATTAAACCTTTGTCGAGTACTGTTTCAGCTATGCAGCTTCCAGCAACGAATAATTCAAGTGATGAAATCACTCTTGCCGATAAACTGGCCGAAGATCTTGCACATGGTAGATCCCACACATGGACTATTTCACCGAACCGTTTTAAGTGCATAAAAGATCGTAGCTGAAGGTAACATTACGTACTCATAATGCACAATAACAGTAATTGCAGAAAAATACGATTGCATTATACCCGGCAGACGCTAGCCGTCCAACTCGCTAACGCTCGTCGGACCATAACTAAAAAACATCCTCGGTTTGCATTAAACCGAGCAAACGCTTGAATCAGTCGTTTGCTAAGAATCGAATCGACGCAATGCTTACACTTCGAAATCCGTGCTGACTTAAGACGTTCTTGAGATCGTTAAGATTTATAGCATTTCGCTCATCGTTCCGCTGGGAAAAATCAAGACACATATGAGCAACGTACTTTTCCCACAAAGCTAATGGATTTGTTGGAGCACAAAATACACAACTAAGCGCAGAAGTTTGTCTGAATTGGGGAGGCATGAGAAAAACTACCGCTTCATCCAAACATTTTTCCCACTCTTCGTCTGACGACAGAAGGTTCAAATGAAATGCTGCTTCCTTGAAAGTGTGATACTCGACTCCATTTATGGTTCGAAGGGACTCAAAACTTGTAGCACCAGGCACGTGAAGAAACAGTAATCGTAGACAGAAACGCTCAATATTTTGCAATCCGACGGTATACATCCTTGCCACAATCTTTGTTCCACGTTGTCGTCGAACCCATGTACCACGCTGGAATACATAATGATTTGGAATCTCCGTGTACAGATACTGACTAGCACATGGATCTTCTTGATTCAGCTTGAACCAAGCTTGAAGTTTTGTGCTTCGAATCGCTGCATGATCGAGCGCTTCTTGTTCATGCCCCGCCTCAAATATAATTTGCTGTTGGTTGGGCAGATGAACTGGCAGGCGAATAACCGTGTGTGACCGGTCATGCATAGGAAATTCCAACAACCGCCACATTGCCTCCGGCGCGCTCACGTACCGCGCATTGATGAAAGAAACAATTTCGTCGTGTATCATCGTCTGATTATCTCCACCGCCAACAACAATGTTTGCATAGTCAAATCCTTTATAAACGTATTTATAAATGTACTTTAATGCTTTCAATGATGTACAAATCTCAGTGTTAATGTGGGCATTGTATTTCAATAGAAGATAGCTATTAAACGGTACCACATAACGATTGTCAAGTTCACAATTTCCAACCGTTACACTAACATCTCGCCGGCGGTACAAAGGATAACCGTTGGCATTAGTTACCTGTTTCGGGCTGAAGCTGTTTTAGAAATTGCTTTTTACATTCTCCATTCTCCATACATGGTGCTAATGGGCAATCGGGACCACATGGACCGTGTATCATGAACTTCGTTACTGCTACAAAAAGGACGGGGTTCTGTTCACGTTCAGGTATTTCAGCACACACAACTGCATCAATTCGTTCTGAAGTTTTGAACTTATCTTCTTCTTCCAACACTACCAACATGTGAGCGTGAGGAAGCTCACGTTTTTGGAACTCAATTGTATACACAAAGGCAATACATTTTCCTAGTACATGGTTCACTGTTACATCCTCTATTAGTGCTCTGAGCTTCAACCGAAATACTCGAGCAACTAAGTCAGGACGGTCACACGCATGTTCAAAATATCTCAAATTAATTTTTATTTCGTCCCAGTTCGGATTCGCAGTGAATGTGATGAAAAGGTCAGGTAGGCCATATCTACCAAATATTGACATCGCATTCTGGAGCCTCTCCCTCATATTACGTAGAGATCCTTCAAAGGAAGATGGCAAAATGATTGGAATTCCTGCCTCTAATCCAATCCAATTTTTTTCTTCCAAAAAATTTTTTTCTTTCACAACATTCTTTTTCCAGAACATTCTTTTCCCTTCCAGAACATTTTTTTTCCTTTCAGGACATTCCTTTTTCCAGAACATTCTTCTTCCTTCCAGAACATTCTTTTTCTTGCCAGACCGTTTTTCTTCCTTCCAGAACAATTTTTTTCTTCCAGAACATTCTATTTCCTTCCAGGTCGTTCTTTTTTCCAGAACATTTTTCTTCCTTCCAGAACATTCTTCTTGCCTTCAGAACATTCTTCCTCCTTCCAGAACATGCTTTCCCTTCCAGATCATTCCTTTTTTCCAGAACATCCTGTTTTCATCATGGAACGTTCTTCTTCTTCTTCTTCTTCCTCCTCTTCTTCTTCTATACAGTCTGATATAAAGGGCGATACGGTCAAAATTTGGTCAATATCAACTTGACGTATTTCTTTCAATTTTGCATTTAAAAAACCTGAACACCCCTCATTTTGAAGGTGTGTGTGTGTAGAATGTTGCTCCTATTTTGATTTTGAAATTCAGTCTTCAGTTGTCAAAATGCCGTCCAAGCAAGAAGAGCAGCGTATCAAAATTTTGCTCGCGCATCGCGAAAATCCGAGCTACTCGCACGCAAAGTTGGCAAAATTGCTAAAAGTTGCCAAATCAACCGTTACAAATGTAATTAAAGTGTTTGGGGAACGTTTGTCGACAGCCAGGAAGTCTGGATCGGGGGGAAATCGAAAACCGGAAGCCGCTGAGACGACAAAGAGAGTTGCCGGTAGTTTCAAGCGAAACCCTAACCTATCTCTCCGAGATGCCGCAAATAAGTTGGGTGTATCGTCTACAACCGTGCATCGAGCCAAAAAACCAGCCGGACTATCGACTTACAAGAAGGTAGTGACTCCAAATCACGATGATAAACAAAATACGACGGCCAAAGTGCGATCCCGGAGGCTGTACACGACGATGCTGACGAAGTCTGACTGCGTGGTAATGGACGACGAAACCTACGTCAAAGCCGACTACAAGCAGCTTCCGGGACAGGAGTTTTATACGGCAAAAGGAAGGGGAAAGGTAGCAGATATTTTCAAGCACACGAAACTGTCAAAGTTCGCAAATAAATATCTGGTTTGGCAAGCCATCTGTACCTGTGGCTTGAAAAGCAGCATTTTCATAGCTTCCGGGACTGTCAACCAAGAAATTTACGTGAAAGAGTGTTTGAATAAACGTCTGCTGCCTTTCCTGAAGAAACACGGTTGTTCCGTACTGTTTTGGCCGGATTTGGCATCTTGCCATTACGGTAAAAAGGCCATGGAGTGGTACGCCGCCAACAACGTGCAGGTGGTTCCCAAGGACAAGAACCCTCCCAACACGCCAGAGCTCCGCCCAATTGAGAAATACTGGGCTATTGTCAAGCGGAACCTAAAGAAGACCAAAAAAACTGCTAAGGATGAGCAGCAGTTCAAGGCAAACTGGCTTTCTGCGGCGAAGAAGGTGGACAAGGTGGCTGTACAAAATCTGATGGCAGGGGTCAAGCGTAAGGCCCGGCAATTCGGATTTGGAAAAGCGGAAGCCTAACTGAATATTTTTCCTGAATTTTATACTAATTGAACTTGAAAAAGAAATTTAATTTGATTTTTTAAATAAACGATTTCACCGATTTACACGCGTTTTCCCTTGACCAAATTTTGACCGTATCACCCTTTAAGTGCCCACCTTTTATATATACACCTTGGTGGTGCCAGTAATTCATATTTTTTGATTTGCATGAAACCTTGTATACACGTTTTAAGGGAAGAAAAACGCCGTTTTGCATACTTGGTTCGCCATTTTGAATCTAGCCTTACTTATGAGAAGGGCCTATGAAAAATGCACATGATATCTTCAAAAAATTGTATCTCGGAAACGGTTTGTCCGATTGGTTTGGTGTCTTCGGCGAAGTTTTAGACAATTGTTGGTGCTATATGGAGAAAATATGCACGGTAAAAAAAAAGTTTGGTTTTTGTGTTTTGAACTAAAATATAGATTTTCCCTTAAAAGTGACCTGTCAATAATTTTTTAATTATTCTTATGTTATAGCTGACTGAAAATGCTATCTATGCTATCTGTATTTTTATAAAATTATTGTTTACACAACTTTCTTAACAATATCGAATATTTTGGCATCATTGTCAGGACAGTTTGAATAAAGCTTTGCCTTTATTGTATTTTCTGATATAGGAAGAAATGAGTGGAATTTTTGAGTTCCTTGAATTGTTTTTGCATTATTATATTGATTATTTAGCTGCAAAGACATATTTTCGTATTCTTCTGTAGTAGAATAACAAAATGACAACTTTGTAAGTTCTTCTTCTTTTCGTTTGTTTGCCCAATTAAACAACTCTCTTGCAGTCTTTATCGGGTGTTCGCGTTCTTTGGCTAAACTTGCTCTGGTAGCCATGCGTTTTATCGTACCTCCAATAGCATCGCATGGACCTTTTCCGTGCGATGTTGCGAAGAAATGCCATTCAGCGTCAATACCATACTTTGACTTAAATTTACAAAGGCTAGAAAAGTTTTTTCGGTTTTTATACTGTGAAGCAGCACCATCTGACATAAAATAATTTTTTTTTTATGTTTTTATTTTGATCAATTTGTAAAAAGTTTATCATTTTATCAATAAACAAATTAACAGCGACTGAATCATGTCTTAGTTCTTCAGAAATTATAATGAAGCTAAAATGTTTAATTTGCATATTTTCAGTATAATATATTACGAAGGATGGATTGTGGCCTGTTGCATGTTCCAATGGTGTGATTGAACTTCATCCTGCAAAATGAAGCTGTAATTTTCAGAAAAGTCACAAATAGCTAAAAATTCACCATCTTGCAAGTTTTGTTTTGTAGTTTTCAAAAAATTGGATTGTTCGGTTTTTACAAAATCATGCGGAATCAAACTTTCTAATTTTGAGCTGAAAAATGAAACAAACTCATCGGTTTGCTTTACAATAGTTTCTAAATCACATCTGTCAGTGGTAACCCATTGTTCGAATGAAAGCTTTTCAACAAAGTTTTCTTCCAGTTGTTTCAATAAACTGTCTTCTAAAACTGAGGTATCTGGGCAGTTTTTACATCTTCGTAGATGGCAATGAGTTGTATTATTTTCGCAAAGTAATCTATTCGTTAATGTTTTTAGATCATTTAAGACATTGTATTATTTTAAGCTATGTAGAATTAAATTGACATTTTCATGCGTAGTGCAAACGCAAACATTATGTGTTCCTGTGATAGTCAATAGTTAACATTGCCTTGGCCGGAGGCTTACAAATGATGAAAACCCTATTTTTACATTGACGTACATTTTATTAAAGCGATTAAAAGCTTCTCTCAATGTCATCATTAACAATCTTTTCTGAACAGCTAATCTCTTATTTCCTGTCTTTACGCTAACAAAATCTCTTTGGCCTGGCATTGCACGGCTTATATCATCGTCCTCAAAAAAATTCAAAACCAGTTCTTTTGTTTCATTACTCAAAGCTTTTCCAGAGCTTGAACCTTGAGATGAATCAAATACATTATCTCTTTCCTTTCTTGCATCTGATGCCATATTTCTACTCGTTTCAAATTCGTCTACAATTTTTTTTACTGACCATGATTTTGGTAACAATGATAAAATTAATAGTTTTTCTTGCCTTTTGGCTGAATTTAAAAATTTCATTTTCATATTTTCTATGACTTCATCAAACTCGTTTGCTTTTTCTGTTTTAGCGTCTAATTTAAAAAGATTTCTTCGGCTGTTGGCCTGTTGAAGTGGCGGACTTAGTCCGTGCTTTAACCTACCCCGCAGTGGGATGTTAGGCAAAAATGTCGTTGGTTCGAGTACCACCGTATACATGCCCTTTTCGCTCAATTTTCATAAAAAACATCTGTTACATTTCCAATCCTGCCGCACGCTAGCGGAACTATCAAAACTTTCTCTTCATATCTTTCATTCTAGCAAAAACATTGTTGTTCACTCTTGGTGCCTCATGGTGATGAGCGAACATCTCCTTCTACATCATAATCGTTACTCCTCGCACGGAGAATATATAACATAACAATTAATGCAATTGATTTTAGTTTTTGGATGATACCATCCGTGAGATATCGCAGCTCTTTCGAACACTGAATGTCTTTGAATGGGCGAATACATTTTATTTTACTCATTTTGTAATCTGTAACATAGACAATATTTTCCAATTGTTAGTTTTGTACGAAAATATCACAAAACATATAAATAAAATGTGTATTTAAAACTTACCTTTGCACCAAAACGTGTTACACTTTCCTTTACAATTATTATGTTATCAAACAACACTAGATCTCGTTCAAAAACACAGGATTATGAGCTGAAATTACTATAATCACTATGCTACTAGCAACCTTTCTGCATTTACTGTTTGGTAGATACTGGATTAATTCAGAACCGAGTCAGACATTATTATACAGCTCACGGGTAGAAATCATAGAATACTGGGTAAAGACTGTTGGAAGATAGGTGGAGTTGAACGCTCAGGTATCGTCGAACCTTCAGGTACGAGTTTGGAGAGTTGGAGCGAGGTAGATTTGCTGGCATAGGTATATTGTTATTGAAGAAGATTGTAAATTGTATATACCTGGAATGAATAAAGAGTGCGGCGGTTGTTGATTGAGGTATCAGTCGGCAGCCGTCTAGTTTGATGGAAGGTGACTAAGACTGCGTTCTTTTTGTTTATTATTAAGAAACGGTCATCGACGAAGCTAGCCTCGTTATGGCCAGCGTGGCCATGGTGGACTAGTTCCAACAAAGACCATGTTTACAATCACCAACTGTACGTAATACAGCTAACTGGTATCTAATTACCTGTATCTAATACTTGTTAGCACGTTTTCAGCACAACGCACCAAAAATCACTTGAAGAAATCATTGTTCCTGATAGTGGGATTTTGTAACTTGTTTTTCAAAATACTTTTAAGGCAGAGAATTTCACTCGAATCTTTAAGCTGTCAGTTTCATTTTAACTCAAAATTTTCCAATCTTTCCGAAAAAAATACTTTTGAAACTGAAAAAATACGAAATACATCCAAAAAGGGCCAACTTTTATTAAGTTATCAAAAAATCAATATTAAATCAGTAATATCTTCTAAACGGTGCATCTTAGTAAAATGTTATCGAAGTACTTTTTGCTTGCAAATTTGATGTTCTTTCATAAAATTAGGGTGACAAACTTTTTTGACTTTTCTTAATAGCTTTTTTGAAAATAGTAATTTTATTAAATTTTTTTTTTTTCATTGTAATCTATTTTTCTTCAGAACAATTCACTGTGCACTAGATAGCATTTTCAGTCAGCTATAACATAAGAATAATTAAAAAATTATTGTTAGGTCACTTTCAAGGGAAAATCTATATTTTAGTTCAAAACACAAAAACCAAACTTTTTTTTTACCGTGCCGTTACCGTACCGTTTTTTTACCAACAATTGTCGAAAACTTCGCCGAAGACACCAAACCAATCGGACAAACCGTTTCCGAGATACAATTTTTTGAAGACATCATGTGCATTTTTCATAGGCCCTTCTCATAAGTAAGGCTAGATTCAAAATGGCGAACCAAGTATGCAAAACGGCGTTTTTCTTCCCCAAAAACTTGTATGCAAGGTTTCATGCAAATCAAAAAATACAAAAAATAAAAACTGGAAAAATTTCCCACTTGTTCGTGGAATCGCCTCTCTCTCTCTCTCTCTCTCTCTCTCTCTCTCTCTCTCTCTCTCTCTCTCTCTCTCTCGATATATATATATATATATATATATATATATATATATATATATATATATATATATAATATATATATGTAATAATATATATGTATAAAATAATAATAATAATAATAATAATAATGTTTGTTTGATGTTTATTTTCGACATTTTACACATTCATGTGCATTCGTGTCGGAAGAGCTGAACTTAAATATACAGAGTGATTGGATATACAGAGTGGTTTCTTAGTTTCTCATTTCTTCTCTTATTCATAATTTCTTTTTTCTCCTTCTTCTTTTTCTTCTTGACTTTACTTCATTTCTTCTTCTTCGTCCATACTAACGGTAGATATGTTTCGACTGATCGGTTATTTCTTCCGGGTGGAGGAGTGGTATGACGGTGTCGTCGTATCGTCTGTGGATACCGCTACGGCTTGACTGTGACCTGGAAAGATCACCGAGACAGTACCTGATGGTGATTTAAAGAACTGGATACTGACCTGTGGGACGCCAGTGTCCCACAGTGCCAGCTGCTGCCGAAACTACTACACATTATTTCCAGACCTACCGGCAACAGCCGGCACTGGGGAAAGGCTTTGTGTAGTTCTGTCGATAATTCCGCTTTCGTGAGATTGGTAGTGTTCGCTGGTGTAGGGCAGTGGCCAGGGCATAGGAGGGCTCCCAATTTTCCGTAGTTGCAAGGTGCTCTGTGTTCTTCCTAAAGCTGTTTAAGCAGTCCAGTTTGGTGCAGGAATGCCAGGAATTTCGTCGTATTACCTTCGCTGTTATTCAATACATCATGTAGACTCGTAGAGCAGATGTCGGCTTCTTGGCGTTCTGTCACGTACTTTCGACAGTGGAGAATAATGTGCCGCACGTTAACTTCGGTTCCGCAGCATTCGCAGATGGGCGGTGTGTCCTTTTTCAGAAGAAAAGAATGGGTCAGCCGAGTGTGGCCGATCCTGAGGCGTGTTAGCGCACGTTGGTTGGCTGTGTTGGCCTGGTCTATCCACCTACGCGTGTCGTTCTTCACTTCCCGCAATTTTGCGTCTCTAGCTTCGTACCACTGTTGGTCCCATCGTCGTCTTATCGCTTGTTTAACTGCACGCAATGCATCTTCGCCCGGATTAGGCATGTTTAAGGCGGGTTCTTCTCTAGCCTCGTTTGCTAGTCGATCAGCCTGGGTGTTTCCGTTGATCCCAGAATGTCCCGGAATTCAACAGAAGCGAACGAGTTTATTACGCACAATCTCTTCGATTTCTTGGATCCACGGGTGCTTCGACCTTCCTGATTCTAAGGCCAGAAGACAACTAGCTGAATCGGTAAGAATAGCTATTTCAGCGCTTACGTTCGGTATCAAAAGCGCTCTCTTAATGGCGTACGCCTCTGCCGAGAAAACGCTGCATGGTTTCGGAAGGCTAAACAAATCTGCGAGGCCAGTCATGCAAAATGCGGCTCCAACAGTGTCTTCACTTTTCGAACCATCGGTGTAGACCACCGTTGACCTCTGGAATCTGGTCGCAAGCAGCTGTTGGACGACTGGACGGACTCTATCCGGCGGATCACCGGCTCGTACACTTCGCTTTACATTCCATACTATCGATGGTTTACGTGCGTGCCATACACGATTGCCCTGTCTCGTCGAATGGTCGACAGTAGGAAGTTCGGTACCCGTCACATCAAGGATACGTTCAGATGCTCGCCGGATCAGTGGGGTGCTATTGGTTCGACTTTTAGCTAGGATCCGGATAGCCGTTCGTGCTACAGATTGAACTGCAAGGTATTCAAAGGGGAGTATTCCAGCTTCGGCCATAACCGAGATGATTGGGCTGGTCACAAACGCTCCGGAAGCGTATCGTACCATTTTGTTGTACGCTGGGGCTAGGGTCTGCAGGGTCTCCGGTCCTCCTCGGCTCACGAGTCCAACTCCGTACATCAGCTTCGCAGTGACTAGTGCCGAACCCACCTGCAGCAAGGTTGCTCGGTTGCCACGCGGAAGTTTCGCTCCGATCATCTGCAATATCCGAAGTCGGGATTCGCATGCTTTCTTCACCGCTTTGCAATGCGGCTTGAACGTCAGTGTTCGGTCCAGCGTGACACCCAGGATCCTCAGACGGTTGGTCTTCGGGATGGCATTTCGATCGATGGTGACTACTTGCGCCGGCTCTCGACGCGCATTAGGGCTGCAGTAAAATGTCTGTGACTTTATTGCGGATATGGCAAACCCCACGCTTTTCGCCCACTTGTCCACCGCTTTGACAGCGGCCTGCAGTTTTCGGTGCAAGCATTCCCTTTTTGCACGTCGTACCACGAGGAGAATGTCATCCGCGTACAAAAGCATATCGACTCCGACGGGCAGCACACGAAAGATCGGCTGCATCGCAACAAGGAATAGTGTCACCAACAATACGGAACCTTGTGGTACTCCATTCTCCAGCGGGTATTCACGAGACATGTGCTCTCCTATGGACACCTGGAACGTCCGTTCTGAGAGGAAACTCTGCAGCAGATTCAGCATCCGACCACGTATTCGCCAAGACCTAAGCGTTCGCAATATGCCGTGTCGCCAGGTGGTGTCGTACGCCTTCGATAGGTCTAAGGACGCTATCAGGCAGTGCTCGTCGGTAGTGGGCAGCGACCGTTCAAGTTCGGCAAAGTACGTATCAGTGCCGCGTCCTGCACGAAAGGCGTGCTGTCGTTTATCGAGCCGTCCACTCGGCTCCAGCTCGGTGATTAGCCGTCGATTAACGATGCACTCGAGGAGCTTCGCCATGCAGCTGGTGAGCGAAATCGGTCGGAAGGCATTCGGTCCGGATTCGTGGCAGTTTGGTTTCGGTATTGGGACGACAATGGCATTCCGCCAGCTTGCGGGAAACTCGCCACTGCGCCAGATATCGTTCAGCAGCTTGAGGAGTGTCGTTTTCACAGAAAGCGGAAGACGTTGCAGCAGAGGATACCCGATCGAATCTGGGCCTGTTGAGGCGCCTCGCCCTTTGTCGAGGGCCTACAGAAGTTCGTTCATGGTGATGTCGATGTTATACACATCATCGTTGTTGTGCGAGAAATCTATGAACTCTCGTTCAGCTGCCGCTTTCGCCATCTGGAATGATGGAGGGTAGCTGGAAGTCGCCGACCTTTCGCAGTAAACATTCGCTAGTTCTTCTGCCACTTCTTCGGGGTCGTCAGTGAACCTATCCGCTCGCTTGAGGATTACCGGGCGCTGTTGCCGGTTGCCACGCAAAGTGTTCACTGTCCGCCATAATTCAGTTGCTGTGCTGCTCGGCGATATCTTCCCTACGAAGTTTTGCCACGACTGTTCTTTCGCTTTGTTGACCGCCTTTCGTGTCGCTGCTCTTGCTTGCTGGAACCTCGCCAATGCTTCGGGTTGATCTGGATTGGATTGCTGAAGACGTCGGAGAGATCGAAGGCACTTTCGTCGCTGTCGAATTGCTATTTTTGTTTCGGGGCACCACCACGGTACCGCCTTGGGCCCGAGTCGTCCACTGGTTCGTGGTATGGAATTCGTCGCTGCTGTGATAATTTCCTCCGTGAAGCTGCTCACATCCCACTCGGCCTCTGGCCGGATAGTTCCCGCTGTAAGCCGCTCGTACAACGACCAATCCGCTTGGTCGTACAGCCACTTCTGTCGAGCCGTTCGACGATTCGTCCACCCAGGGATGGACACTGTGATCGGGAAGTGGTCGCTGTTGTGTGTGTCCGACAATGTTCTCCAGGTGAACCTAGGAGCAAGACTCTCGGAGCAGATGCTAACATCGATAGCCGAAGTGTTTCCCGTAGCCGGGTCGATGCGAGTATGTGAGCCGTCGTTCAACACCACCAACTGTTTGCTCAATGTCGTCTCAGCGATAAATTGGCCTAACGAGTCCGATTGGTGGGATCCCCACGCGAGATGGTGCGCGTTGAAGTCCCCCAAGAGTAGCACTGGACCTTCCAGCTGCTCGAACAACTCACCCAATGCAGTCTGACACTGCGCAGAACTCGGCGGAATGTAGACAGACACTACAGTTACCTGGATCGGTGCGTGGATGCGTACAGCGATGAGGTGTAGTGTGGTATCGATCTGTACACGCTCAAATGGTATACCTTCCCGAACGGTAAGGCCAACGCCGTGTTGCCAGTAGTGAGCGCTGTTCGACTCCAGGAGCAGCGTGTAATGTCTGCCGACGAAGTCTGGTGGGGCGACGGTTTGGTTCGCTTTCGTCTCCTGTAGAGCCACGACGCAAGGCTCGAGCTTGGCGATGAGGAGTTTCAGTTCGCTGATATTGGCCCTGAGGCCTCGCAGGTTCCACTGTAGTGCGAAAACGCCATCGGGGTGACTACCTGGAACGGAATGGGTGGCAGACGATGAAGTGGTACAAAATTCTGACTTGCCTGTGGGACGCTTTGTCCCACAGTACCAGCTGCTGTCGAAACAATTACACTAGTTCTGCCAACACCGACAACAGCCGGCACTGGGGAAGCGCTTTGTGTAATATTTCTTCGACGAGACGGACCTTCTCCGGATGAGAGAACTGCTGCGATCTGGTGATCTGGAAATTTTTTCGAGACAGTATCTGCATACGGATTGGAAAAACGAGTACTGACCTGTGGGACGCTTTGCCCCACAGTGCCAGCCATTGCCGAAACTACTACACGATTGCTTCCAGATACACCGGCAATAGCCGGCACCGGGGAAAGACTTTGTGTAGTTTTGTCGACCGTTTCGCTGTTAAAGATGATGCTTTCATAGGTTGTAGGGCGGTGTTTGCTGGTGTAGGGCGGCGGCCAGGGTATAAGAGGGCTACCCCTCCCCCCTGCCGTCTATCACGGAGTCTCGAAGAAGTGTTGTTGTTTTCGTTAGTTATTTCTGTGTTTAGTCTATCCGTTTGTTTAGGGCGGCGACCAAGGCAAAGAAGGGCTACCCCTTCCCCCTGCCGTCTATCCCAATTTTCCGATATCGTGGTATAAGAAGTGTTTCCATCGCCAACGGAGGTGAATTTACCATCAACGGGTTGGGGTAAGACGTCCCGGATGACTCCTTCAACCTGCCGTACTTGCGTCGGAAGAGGTACTACACTTTCCCTACTTCCAAACCGATTTATCTCGTTGTCCGTGTTCGTGCCTTGGTTGTCGTTGTGGTCCGTGCGATGATGGGGAGTGGAACTATCGAAGACTTTTACCAGGGGTGGCCTGCGGTGCTTCCAACTCCTCGCTAGAGAAGTCCATTTCCGTGAGGTCATGGGTGACGGCGGTTTTTTTTGGTGGCGGGCTCAGGTCCGGTGAGATGGCTGGTTTATTATAATTATATTTGGGGGGCGTCCACGCTTCGATTCTTGAACCGCTGGGGAGTTGTTCCTCGATCGAGTGATGGGGCCGGACGTCGTGAGGGCTGGTCGTTGCTCACGACTGTGGTGCGATTTTTCTTGGCTGATGGTTTCGCTGTTGTGGCTTGGTTTTCCTTGGGCGGCTTGCTGTTTGATCTGCTTGATGAAAGCCATCATTTGATCAATGCGGTCGTCTTTCTTCTTAGCCTCTTCCAGTAATCGGGCGATTTGTTCATCTTTTTTTGCCACGGCTGCTTCGAGTTCCTTCAACTTTCGTTCTATCGCATTCTGCAGCAATTTGCGCGTAATTTCCTCCAGTTTGTAATTCGAGGCGTTTTCTGGCCTCCGGGAAACTCACATTCTCATTCACCTTTATTTCAATAATCTCGACTTCCTTTTTATGTACCGGACACTGGCGGTTGGTCGGTCGGTGGTTTCCTTTGCAGTTTCGGCAGGATGGGGCATCACTGCACTCTTCTTCTCCGTGAAAATTGCCTGAGCAATTATAGCAGCGCTGTGGTCCGGGGCATCGGGCACGAGTATGGCCGTAGCTGAAACATCCATAGCAGAGCATCGGGTTTGGGAAATATGGGCGGGTGGCAACACGCAAAAGGCCGATTTTTATATACTCCGGATAGGTTGTCTTGCAAAACGTCAGGATTAAGGCGATAGTATTTACTCTCCTACCGTTCTCGTTCTTGGTGATTCGTTGGACGCGGATAACTTTATCCTGAATTAGCTCTTCTAGGATGTATTTTTTCTCCATATTGAGTAGGTCGTAGCACGAGATGATACAGCGGCTGACGTTCAGATTCGGGTGCGGGGCAACTTCCACTTCGGTTCCGTCGATGAGTTTTGTCAGTTGCAGCAGCTTGGCAACTTGAGCCGGATCGCGGATACTCAAGGTGTATTTGGTCCCCTGAGCCTCAGTTCTGGCACTCTCAATCGGACCAGCACAGGCCTCTACTGATTTACCGATTACGAAAGGGTTTTTCGGGAGAGGAGTTTCGTTTTTGCCAGTCAGCTGAAGGAAAGTCAATTCGCCAAATTTATTTAACGGGTCCATATATGCCGGAAGTCTTCGTTTAACAGACCCTCCCGGGTCGCCGCTACTAGCGGCCGCCATGTTAGCTTACGTCGGAACTACACAATTGGCAACGGTCACCCGTTACCTACCCCAAACAAACGAAAGCAAGGTAAAAATGAAGCGTTCTTACCTACTTTGTCCCTTCGACGTATATTTTACGTACGTGTACGTAAAATTTTGTGCGCCACTGTATCCACACACTTCTGCAGGACACTGTTGCACACCAGAGACAATGTTCGGACACTTTTTAATTTTTCGAATTTTCGAAAAAAATTACAAACTTTTGG
This sequence comes from Aedes japonicus, assembly GCA_034211315.2. NCBI lineage: Eukaryota > Metazoa > Arthropoda > Insecta > Diptera > Culicidae > Aedes > Aedes japonicus. The sequence goes on along the minus strand of JASCZW010010511.1, from coordinate 19,312 downwards.
CACTTTTTTTTCTTGTCTTCACCGTCGCACCCAGTGCGACCCACACTAACGACGACTGAATGAAACAGACGGGCAGCCGGACGATGGCTGTTTGTTTTGGTCGAACAAAACACGTGTCGCATACACTTTTTCACTTTTTTCAGCCGTTTTTCGGGCGATTTTCATGAAATCTTCACTGCTCGCGGCTTTTGTAGCACTTCACACACCGGTACTTATACGTTTCAACCGCGGCGAACGCGAATTACACGGGAAAAACACCTGAGTAATATTGGGCGCGCGCACTAATAACACCGTATGACACAGCGTCGGAACGTGATATGGCCATTTCCATGAAACAGGTTCTGATGAAGGGTCCTGGATGCGGTCAGTTCTTTATATTTCTCAAAACATGCTATGTCACAGCTTTTTTTCTTGTTTTCTTCTTGTTTTTTACCACAAAGCTTATTCTAAAAGAAAAGTGGATCTTTGGCAATATTGACCCCTCCCGGAACCACCGGAACGACCCCGGAGGAACCTGTAGTAGGGGCCAATTACGATTTTACTCGAAAGCATGCCGTGCAGCAGCTCTATCTTCATGATTTTTCATAAATATGATTTTAATACACTTAAGAAGGACATTGGCTACATTGGCCACTCCCTGGACCGCCGGATTGATCCCGGGGGAACCTGTAGTATGGGCCAATTACGATTTTACTCCAAAGCATGCCGTGCAGCAGCTCTATCTTCATGATTTTTAATAAGTATGATTTTTATACACTTGAGAAGGCTATTGGCTACATTGGCCATTCTGTGGACCACCCGACGATCCCGGGGGAACCTGTAGTAGGGGCCAATTATGATTTTACTCGAAAGCATGCCGTGCAGCTGCTATATCTTCATGATTTTTCATAAATATGATTTTTATACACTTGAGAAGGACATTGGCTACATTAGCCACTCCCTGGACCACCGGAAAGACCCCGGGGGAACCTATAGTAGGGGCCAAATAAGATTTTACTCCAGACCATGCCGTACAGCAGCTATATCTTCATGATTTTTTCGTAAACATGCTTTCGATGGACTTGGGAAGGCCATTGGCTACATTAGCCATACCCTGGATCGCTGGAACGGCCCTCGGGAGAACCTGTAGCAGGGGCCAATAACGATTTACTCCAAAATGTGAACTATAAGATTCACTAGCTAGCCTGAACCAGCTTCCTGGTAGCTTCAAGAATCAATTTATTTAGCTTTGGTTCGGATATGCAAGAAATAATTTGATGAAGTACAGGGAAGAGTGGGTTTTATTAGTAGCAAGTGGGTCCTCCGTCCGCATCAAGAACGGCTTCAATCTGCCTTGAGATGGAGCTGTAGAGGTTTTGGATCACGTCTACAGGTATTTTATACCACTCGTCGATCAAAGTTTTCTCCAGTTCCTTCAAAGACGAAGGTGGTGGGAAAACATTTCGCACCCTTGCTTCCAATGTTGACCACAATGGTTCAATAATATTAATGTCCGGTGACTGAGCAGGCCAATCAAGGTGATCATAATCACTTGCGTGATCCTCATACCACTTCTTGATGGACTTCGCTGTGTCGATGGGAGCGTTGTCATCCTGGAAGACGCCGTTCCCTTCTGGGAAAATGGATCGCATCATGGGAAGCACCTAGTTGAAATTTAAAAATAATAACTCTTTGTAGTGTACATATGTCACCAACAGTTGAAATACCTGCTCATACAATATAGTCCTGTAGTGGTCAGTCTTCATTTTGCCTGTTACAGCGACAATTGGACCAACTCCATGCCAGGAAATCGCGCCCCAGACTATTACCGATCCGCCACCATGCTTCACAGTGGGAAGCAGGCCATCTTTGTCGTACTCCTCTCCAGGAGAATGCCACACGTACACCCGCCCGGTTGTTGGGAAGAGTGTGAAAGAGGATTCATCTGAATAGACTACATTCCTCCACTGGGCTTCTGTCCAAGCGGCATAGAGCTTACACCAGCGCTTCCTCTTCGCTGCATTCGCTGGCTTTATAAGCGGCTTGGCAATTGCTGCCCGCTCACGCAGGTTCATCCTGTGCAGCTCCCTCTGGACAGTCCTTGTTGATACAGGTTCTTCAATTGAGTCGTTCAAGGCTGCTGTTGCTTTAAAAGCCGAAATCCTTCTATCCGCCATAACAATCCGTTTCAACGCCCGTTGCTGTCGTCTACCAAGCTTCGTCTCCGTCCAGTACTTTTACCGGGTGAAATTTTTCCGGCCTCATACTCCGCCATGATTCGACAAACGGTGGTTTTCGAAACGCCGACTATTTTGCACGTTTCGGCAATCGAAACTCCTGCCTCTCGCGCACCAACGATCCGGCCACGTTGAAACTCGGTAAGAATCGTAGCCATCGTAAACTGTGTCATTTCGAAAACTCGCGTAAAAAATCAGTCTATGGTTTTCTTGTGAAATTATTATTCATGTTTCTATGTGATAATCAGGTAAATTAGTGAATCCACCATGGCTAAAACGTTAAGGAAATCGAAATATATATAAATATACTAGCTGACTCGGCAGAGGTTTTTTTTTTTTGATTAATCATTTATTTGTACAGACTCAATCAAATCAACTTTACAGAGCCAAATTTTCATGTTTTTATACATCAGTTATCTTAAAACTAAAGTTAGGGGGCCGATTACTCTCGGCCGTCTCCAGGTTACTAAGAATTACAAATTACGGATGGGAAAGAGGGTGGGAATTTAAAATATGGTTTACATAACACATTAAACTTAAATTCTAAATTATTGAAACACTTATAACTATACAATTTATGGTTTTCTTTTGACTTGAACATTTTTTGAAAAAGCAAAAAAAAAACACACACACATACACAGATAAAAAAAACTTAAACTCAACATACAGGTTAAACTAACTACAATCTAAAGCAACACATAAATGAGTTTCATGTACTCCAAATCACGTACAGCCAAAATATCTCGAATTGGCACATTGGGTTGTCTACCTCGAGCCCGAAGGGAATCAAAAAGCCCCGATCTGACTCCACAATGTTCAGCACATGACCAAATAACGTGATCTGCGTCTTGATAGCCTTGTCCACATTCACAGAGATTGCTGTCGCTCAGCCCAACCCGGTATAAATGAGCGTTCAAAGAATAATGATTGGACATGAGGCGAGACATGACACGAATGAAGTCTCGACCCACGTCCATCCCCTAAACCAAGATTTCTTCGACACCTTTGGGATGATAGAATGTTGCCATCGCCCCAAATCTCCTTTACTTCATTTATACTGCCAGCTGACGAGTCACTGTTGACGAAAAATAGGAAAAAATTCGTTGAAGGCGATTTTTCGATCACAAGTATCGCCTTCCATAGCGCCCACCCTAGCAAGCGAGTCCGCTTTCTTATTGCCCGGAATTGAACAATGAGATGGGATCCATACAAAGGTGATGATAAAATAACGCGAAGATAAAGCACTTAGAAGCTCCTGTATTTTCATGAGAAAATACGAGGAGTGCTTTACCGGCCTCAATGAGCGAATAGCTTCTATAGAACTGAGACTATCCGTGAAAATGAAGTACTGATCCGGTGTTAATGAGGCAACAATTTCTAGCGTAAAATGTATTGCCGCTAATTCAGCGACATATACGGAACAAGGAGCTTGAAGTTTACGGTTGGCGCTATAAATTTCATTAAATATTCCAAAGCCTGCTGACTCCTCTATCAAAGATCCGTCAGTGAAGAAAGATTTAATGGGATCAACTTGGCCAAACTTTGCAGCAAATATCACCGGAGCAATGATAGGACGATGATGCTCTGGGATTCTACGAAGCTCCTGCTTCATGGATAAACCAAAATGAACCGAAATGTCGAAATTGGAGAAGCAAACACGATTGGAAATGTTCGGCGAAGGGCTGACATCCTGTGTTATGTACAAATTGTACAAAGTCATGAAGCGCGTTTGAGGATTCAACTCAAGAAGCTTCTCAAAATTTTCGATCACCTGGGGGTTCATAACTTCACACCTGGTGAGGAGCCGGAGAGATAATTCTGAAAACCGATCCGAGAGTGGCAACATGCCAGCCAGCACTTCAAGACTCATGGTGTGAGTCGAGTGCATGCAACCTAACGCGATACGAAGACACCGATACTGAATACGTTCCAGTTTAATGAAGTGCGACCGAGCCGCTGACTGAAAACAAAAGCTACCGTATTCCATAACCGACAAAATCGTTGTCCGGTACAACGTTAGAAGATCTTGTGGATGCGCTCCCCACCAGGTCCCGGTAATTGTGCAGAGAAAGTTGATCCTTGGCTGGTACTTTCGCTTCACATACTCAATATGGGATCTCCAGGTGCACTTAAAATCGAGCCAGGCCCCAAAATATTTAAAGGACATAGAATGAGCTATCGGCTTACCCCAAATTTGAAGTTTCGGTTGTGCTGGGTTATGCTTCCTAGAAAAAACTACCAACTCAGTTTTCTCCGTAGAGAATTCGATACCTAGTTCTAGAGCCCAAGTAGATAAATTGTCTAAGGTATCCTGTAAGGGTCCTTGCAGATCGACAGACGGGACATCACGGGTCCCGTGACAGACACTACGCCGTCATCTGCAAGTTGTTTCAACGTACAGTTGTCACCTAGACAGCCATCAATGTCTTTGACATAAAAATTATACAAAAGGGGGCTTAAACATGATCCCTGGGGGAGACCCATGTAGCTAAATCGTGAAGCTGTAGAGGTTCCATGAGAGAAGCTCATATATATCTCTGACAGCAAATTGTACAAAAAATTATTTATTAATGGTGAAAAGCCAAAAGCGTGGAGTTTATCTGAAAGAACTTCAACAGATACTGAATCAAAAGCCCCCTTTATGTCCAAGAATACAGAAGCCATTTGCTCTTTTCTAGCAAAAGCTAACTGAATATCTGTGGAAAGCAACGCGAGACAGTCGTTCGTTCCCTTACCCCTTACCCCTGAGTATCTGAAAGCAGGTTGTTCGTCTCAACCCATTTGTCCAGACGGAAAAGGATCATTTTCTCCAACAACTTTCGAATACAGGATAACATCGCAATGGGTCGATAGGAGTTGTGGTCGGACGCGGGCTTACCAGGTTTTTGAATGGCAATAACTCTCACCCGTCTCCAATCATCCGGTACAATGTTTCGTTCCAGAAATTGTTTGAACAAGTTCAACATGCGCCTCTTTGCAACGTCTGGGAGGTTCTTAAGCAAGTTGAACTTGATCCTATCAGCCCCTGGAGCCGTATTGCCACACGAAAGGAGTGCGAGAGAGAACCAGCAGGATCTCAGGGGTCAGACTCGTTTAGGAGACCACACCTTCAATTTCAATACCCCGAGCTGCGATATGCACTCTATATTCTGGAGTAAAGAGCTGGGAGACAGCAATCTCATTAGCTTGCTTAAGATTGGACACAACGACGCAAACTGATACTGAAGACTGTAAACAACTCGTAAAAAGCTTCCAAAGCAACGGAAAGCGGACCGAACGAACTGTACCGTTCGCTTGTTCACTGGGCAATGACTCGGCAGACGTTGTCCTGCATACAATTTAAATACGTATTGGAAAATTGAAGAAGGTATTAGCTTGAATCGCAAGCTTATAGTTGTTAGATGGCATTCGATCTAGAGTAGCCTTGAACATTTGAATCAATCCATTGGGCTCATGAAGCTTCGCTTGCAATTGTTGTACAATTTCCCGCTTCATGGTGGAATAATTTTGCTGAGTGGATCTCCTTTGAAAAAAATCTGTAGAAATTTATGGTCAGCGTCTGTCGGTGGCAACATTGAACTCGCTTTTTGGTAAATTTGACCTGTAACGTAGACGGTTTCACAATTTCATAATATACTAATTTTAAAACTCTTTAAGGTTCAATGTCCACGAAAAACTTTAAATATTATTATGTGCGTTGCGCCAAACGAAGTCATTTGAAAACAATCATTATAACTGCATGTTCTGAAGAAAATGTTTAGAACCACTACCCGATCCAGACACCAATGAGCGCAAAGGCTCTGGTGTTTCATTTGGGAACTTCAATGCATTGAAATGATATAAAACTACACTCATTAATCTAATGTCGACTGATGTTTTCGCATAGTCATCAACCAAAGGCAGCACGTTGAAAAATCTCCACTTGTTTTATGTGAGGTGTAGTGAATATAATCGATTCCTTCCAAAAATTTGTGATGGTCGGTAGTTTTCCCCGTTTTTTTTTTTTTGTATTTTGTGTTTCGCCCCCGTACCCAGAGAAAGAGTATATATTAGCTTAGTTGTGTTGGTTTAAATTAAGTGATTAAATTAGAGTATATTTCTGCTTTGTCGCGAGTGGCTTGATGGTTATAAGCAGTTTAGAAGTTGTTATAGAGTGGCCTCATAACGGGGGATATTGATTGTTGGCAGTGTGTGGAGAGAGAAAAAAGAAAACCACGCACCTTTAGCATCACAGGGAAGTCGTCCAAATGAAAACTGATCATCAACAACAATATCCGGTGAGATCTATCTGAATTTGAACGATATTACTAAATATGTGCCATCCTCAAAACAATAAGATTTGAGGATGGAAGTGTATGCACAGTACCTATATCCATTTGATGTTTGTACTGTGTTTATGCGGGGCTTGTTGTAAGTGAAAGTGACCTTGGAATGGACGTGAGTAACTGGAACCCAACAGAGCTATCACATTCCAACTCCCGGGCTAAAAATGTTTGTCGAGTCGACAACAGTTCGTTAAACTGCAAACATTTTTCTTCCATAAAATCACTGCCGGACGGTGGGCGTTGGATAGTATATATATACACACACAGTCATCAACCATAGGGAGCACGTTGAAGATTTTGTGAAATGTAGGCTTGCCTTCGTAATCGATTTTTAAGGTTATGTTGGGCACGATTGCTACCAGATACTTGCCGATTACGCTTCTTTCTAACTTTATCGCTTGTTTTTTGAGCTGCTCTTTCTAATTACACACTTTATCAGCTCAATACATTAGACATTAACTAATACCTTCACTCCAATTCTTGACCATCAATAGAAAAGGGCCTATCAACATTTGTAAACATACACTTCTGAGGCTTTTTTTTCTCGCCAGCCATAGGCTACACACGCAAATCTGTAGCATCATCGTGTAGAGAAACTTTTCCCTACATGATTATGGTATTGGTTTGCGTGGGTGGCCTATGGCTTAAGCGAAAATGGGCTCCGAAATTTTTTTTTCGAATGTTGATAGGCCTTATTCTATTGTTGATCGAGAATTTACATCTCGCTGCGAAGTGTCACCAATCCAAACGTTACAGTTTATACGTGCATCTACACGCTATAAATCGTTCACACTGAAGTTACTTTTTACACAGGAATGAATGCGATGGAAAAAAAACTACAATTAAAAAAACCGAGTCAATTCCTGGATCCGCGTTAAAACCAGTTATTTACAAAATCTTCGTAATAAGCGAGAAAAGTTACGTTTGAGACGCGTTTATGATCAAATTTAAGCGAACGGTATCTACTTGCGTGAATAACGAAAACCGCGTTTTCTTTTTCCGCAAACCACGTCAAATTCCGACAACCCCGTAAAAAAATGCGAAATAAGCGACCCTAGTGTATTGTCATTTTTTGTATATCTTTTCAAAAGGTGCTAAGTAACAAAAGTAAAGTGATTCTCTCCTCTCTCGTTTAACCCTTCTTACATCAATAGAAGGGTATTAAGATCGCTTGAAAACTCGACTTTTTATCCAAGGCCCACAGGGCCGAGTGTCATATACCATTCGACTCAGCTCGACGAACTGAGCACATGTCTGTGTGTATGTAAGTGTGTGCGTATGTGTGTGCGTATGTGTGTGTGTGTATGTGTGTGTGTGCGTTACACATAATGTCACATCGGTTTCTCAGCCATCTGTGAACCGATTTCAGTTCTGTTGACGGCAAATGGAAGCTACAACATTTCCATAGAACGTTATCGATTTTTTTTTCATTCGGACATTTCGTTACGAAGATATGAACGAAACAGTACTTGAAGGCCTATTATAATAGTAATCAAACAGTTTAGTCTCCGATTACATACTGAGCTATTTGTTAAGAATTAAGAATGCACGGCTGCGTCATTCAATTCAGTAACGACAAATTTGTCCAACGACCTGCGCAATATAAGCGAGGAATTGAACCATCTACAGCAGCTGTCCATAGAAATCGCATCAAACTGCACGATGACATCGAATCCAGTATTGGAACTGGACATACTTGACGAGCTGAAATCATTGTCAGCAAACATAGCCTCCGTCCGATGCAGTGCTCCCGTCCCTCCCACACCTGATTACCCCAGTCTAGAAGTTGAGTTGACCCGAAAAAATGACTCTGGTTGGCGACTTCTGGGTACAAGGAAGGTGTGGAGAGCTGACTGGAAAGAGTATGATAACCGGCAGTTGCGCCGCAATAAACAAAACAAAATTGCTGAGAAGGCTAGGAAACGTAGGAAGCAACAACAAAGGGCGCAACATAATCTTGACCGTAGCAGCAACAGTAACTTTAACCACATCAACTATAGAATCGCCAGCAATACCCACCCCTTTAACAACAATCGCAGCAACAATCATAATCACACTATCAACGAACTTCTCCCTGATAGAGAGCTTCTTGCAGCAGCGAAAGATCGGTTCTCTAGGCCACCGATACAATGTCAACGTAGCGAAACTCAAAACCCGTGCCCAGTCCCACGTCCCGACCCAGCGCGCGTGCCCCACTGGATGGCTTCGGGGAGGCCACCAATTCCATTTCAACGAGGTGAAATTTTAAACCCGTACCCGGCGTGCGGTGTATTTTCCCGCCCCGACGCAGCACGCTCACCAAACTGGATGGATCCTGGGAGCTCTACAACTACAACGTGTTCAGCATGTGCAAACAGGCTTCCGGGTTTTCCACGGAATTGACGAACCCTTTGGAGAAAGGCGAGGATCTAGAAGAAACTGCCCTTATTAAAGACCTGACGACCTTTCTAAATCAAGGAGAGGTAAATAGTTTCAATTACACAAATTTTACTGACTCAATCAAACCAACTACTTCACCTCAGACACAAATAGGAACTGAAATTTTGGTGTATTGCCAAAATTTCAATCGAATGAAAGGTTCCGCTAAGATTAAAGAAATCCACAACAAAATTTTGTGTTGTTCCTTCCCAATTATTCTGGCAAATGAAACCAGTTGGGATGAAAGTGTTCGAAGTGAAGAAGTTTTTGGTAATAATTACAATGTTTTTAGGGATGACCGTAACTTTCACCAGTCTGAAAAGAAATCAGGAGGGGGTGTACTAATTGCCATTTCAACAAATTTTAATGCAGAAATCATCTCGGCAGAAAAATGTAATGATTTCGAACATGTTTGGGTAAAAGTGCAAATGTCGGGGGAAACACACGTATTTGCCTCTGTGTATTTTCCACCGAACAATGCTCGCAAAGACTCATATGAAAAATTCTTTAGTATTGCCGATGAAATTTCGGCCAATCTTACCCCAGAAGTGAAAATTCACATATACGGGGATTTTAATCAACGTAGTATTGATTTCTTTCCAGACACAGAAAATGAAAGTATCTTACTTCCAGTCGTTGGGGAAAATGAAACACTGCAGTTTATATTTGACAAATTTGCCAGTTTAAGGCTCAATCAAATCAATCTAGTAAAAAATCAGCAAAATTGTTATTTAGATTTTTTATTAACAAATATTCAAGAAGACTTCTGTGTGACCGAATCTCTTATTCCATTATGGAAAAATGAAGCATTTCACACAGCAATTGAGTTTTCCTTATTCATACACCAATACCAAAAACCCGACGACAGCGAATATGAAGAGGTCTTTCAATATCATTTGGCAAACTTTGACAGTATTAGGCATAGGCTAAGTAGTATAAATTGGCAAACGATTTTTAGAACCGAGGAAAATATCGAATCTTCTGTTGATGCATTTTACAAATTGTTATTTGACGTTATAGTTGAACATGTACCATTGAAAAAAATAAGGAGACAAATTTATTCAAAAAACTCAGTTTGGTATAATGAACAAATAAAAAAATTAAAAAACTGCAAGCAAAAAGCACATAAGGTATACAAAAGAAATTGTAGCAACGAGAATCTGGTAAATTATTTGAATATTTGCGACCAGCTAAATCAAGCCGTCAATATAGCCTTTGATGAGTACAACTCAAAAACCGAGTTAGAGATAAAATCCAATCCAAAAAAATTCTTTAACTATGTAAAAACTAAACTGAAATCTGACAATTTTCCATCAAAAATGTACCTAGATGAAAACGTGGGGTCTACCTCACCAGAAATTTGCAATCTATTTGCAACTTTTTTTCAAGATATATATACCACACTTTCTGAAGCAGATCGTGATCGCAAATATTTCGGTTTCTTTTCAGAACTTAGTAGAGATATTAGTGTAAACAATATAAATGTGAATGACATAAGGGAAGCATTGAAAAAATTGGATGTCTCCAAAGGATGTGGGCCCGATGGGATTCCTCCCATTTTTCTGAAAAACTTAGCTTCGGAGCTTACAACTCCCTTGTTTTGGCTTTTCAATATGTCGATCGAATCTGGTATTTTTCCCAACTCGTGGAAAAGTTCCTATCTAGTACCTATTTTTAAATGTGGCAAAAAATCCGACATACGAAATTATCGCGGTATTGCCATTATCTCTATCATTCCGAAACTTTTTGAAGCGATCGTTAATGAAAAACTATTTTGTCAAATTAAAAATAGAATCTCTACCTTGCAACATGGATTCTTCAAAGGACGCTCAACTAATACAAATTTACTCGAATTCGTCAACTATTCGCTAGTTGCAATGGATAATGGAAACCATGTTGAAGCTCTATATACAGACTTCAGCAAGGCATTTGATCGCATTGATATACCTATGCTTCTTTTCAAACTGCAAAAAATGGGTATTGAGCTAAATTTTCTTAAATGGCTTGAGTCTTATCTTACTGATCGACAACAAATAGTCAGATTTAAAGGCAAGACTTCAAATCCTATTCGAGTTACTTCAGGAGTTCCTCAAGGTTCCCATCTTGGCCCTCTTTTGTTCATACTATATGTAAACGATATTTCCCTCATTTTAAAAAACGTAAAAATTCTTATTTATGCGGACGATTTAAAGATATTTTTAGAAATAAAAAAACAAGGAAGATATAAGACTATTCAAAAACGACGTACTCTTATTTTATAATTGGTGCAAAAAAAGCCTTTTGCAGCTAAACGTTCAAAAATGTAAATCAATATCATTTAGTAGAAAGCGGAATACATTAGACTGTACAATCTCTCTAGGAAACCAGGCAGTTGAAAAGTGCGGAAGAATTAAAGATTTAGGTGTTATTTTAGATAAGAAACTAACATTCATTGACCACTATAACACAATAATCAGTAAAGCAAGTAGCATGCTAGGATTTATAAAACGATTTAGTTACAGCTTTCATGACCCATACACAATAAAAACATTATACGTTGCATATGTGAGGTCAATACTTGAGTATTGTAGCGTAGTATGGTCACCTTTTTCAGTCACGCACGAACAACGAATAGAATCAGTTCAAAAGCAATTTATACTGTTTGCCCTTCGAAAACTAGGTTGGACAAGATTTCCTTTACCATCTTATAAAGCTCGTTGTATGCTCATCAGCATCCAAACATTAAAAGAGCGTCGAGAATTTGCAATGGTCTCAGTTGTAAACGATATCGTTTCGCATCGTATTGATTCTGAAGAACTTTTATCAAAACTTAACTTTTACATACCAAGTCGTCAACTACGAAATAGAAATGTTTTTACTACAAGCCACCATCGTACAAATTATGCTAAATTTGGACCTTTAAATCGGATGATGGCAACATACAATATGCATTGCGAAAACGTTGACTTTACAACGACAAAATGTAAATTGAAGCAATACTTTAATGATATTTGATAAAAAGCTGCTCATAAATGTACTAGTATATAAGCCAAATACTGTTTCAAATATATTTATGTAGATATAAGAGTGACAAAATATGTAAAAATAACTGTAACAAAAGGTCTACACATGATTGACGTCAAATAAATAATGGTTCCTATTACATACATTCTATTGTGTCGCATCTGTTACGTTGTATAGCACATACAGCGGACTAGCCACACTATGCGACTGTATAGAATTAGAGCAGCATCGATTGGCTCGAGTGGTCTGGTTTTGAACTGCAACGAGTATATTCGAATATTACACAAAGTCTCCATTAAATATAACCATATTTCAACGAACCTGTACTTATTAAGCATCTTGAATCCATATCGATAGTCAAAATTGACGATTATATGAAATTGCTAATATTTATGTAATTTCTCCTTTTATATAACTAACAGAAACATGTCAATAAAGACTATTAATGGTTATATCTTAATCACATCGATGAACAGTACGTTAGGGATTGTCGAACGGTACCATTTTTAAACACAAAATATGACATATCGAATATTCCTGGACCTTCCTGGATTTTCTGATAAAATATGTATCCAGTACCATATTGGCCACATTTGAGTTCGTAATTCTGATAAAGTGTAAGAAGGGTTCAGTCGCACCATCGGTGGATTAATTCAGGTTTTTTATGTTAATTAGGAATAGTTTTCAACGGTTCCTCTTTACAAATCGAAAAATGGCTGTGTAGCATATTATGATATTCCCATGCAAAATCACATTTTGGTTTTTATGATTTTTTATTCATTTTCCAGTATTTTTTTTCTAATTTTTTCTTCATATAAACCTGTTGGAAACCAAGACGAATCAAACACAAAAAAAATCAAATAAATCCATCGTGTAGTTCGTGAGTTATGCTGTCACGAACGGATAGCATTTCATTTTTATATATATATAGATAGATAGATAGATAGAAAAGATAGATCGATAGATAGATTAGATCCCGCAGATGAAAGAGAGTGAGATATATAAATTATCATTATTCTTTGCAATGGGTATGGGAGAAGAGGTTGGTTAATATTTGATAAATTCTTATAAATATAAAATAAATATATATATATATATATATATATATATATATATATATATATATATATATTTTTATATATATATATATATATATATATATATATATATATATATATATATATATATATATATATATATATATATATATATATATATATATATATATATATATATATATATATATATATATATATATATATATATATATATATATATATAGATAAATATATATATATATATATATATATATATATATATATATATATATATATATATATATATATATATATATATATATATATATATATATATATATATATATTCCATGAAAAAAGTTATACGATCTCTCAGAATTTTATAATATTCGGTAGGATTGTTCAACATCGAAAAATATTAGACCCGTATTTTTTTATTTCGTTATTAGACTGGACCTTTCTGCGTTAGACTGGTCCAAAAAATCGTGATTTTTCAAAATCTTCAATTTTCAAAAATTTATAACTCCTAAACCGTTTAACCGATTTTAGTCATTTTTGGCCATTGTATTGGTTTTTTTTTGAATTTCCAAGCAAAAATACGAAACCTTTGAATATATCAATTTTTGTATGAAAAAAATACAAAACAAATAGTTTTTCTTGAATTTGACTGCGAGGGGCCTCAACGACTCCTTGTTTTAGGATATGATTCTGCGTGTCGTTTTGGAGATACAATTTTTTAAATAATAAATCATTACTCTTCATTTTAAACATCACCCGCCTGTAGAAACGATGAAGATGCATGGTAGATTACCATGCGTCTCCATCCAATCAAACCTATGACTAATGAAATCTATGAGTAGGTCACAGAATGTCAAGTAAATATTATATAATAAATAATATTTACTTGACATAATTATATAATATTATAGCAACTAAGACTAATGAGACTTTAGGTAGATATTGACAATTTGATTACCTAACATTCTTTTCGTTACACAGAGGGGCATTGGTATTATTATTTAAAAGAAGAACCGTTGATACGTATTGACTGCCTACTGTAGATGTAGAATGTTTATCGACCTGTGAGATTGAATTGAATTGTTTCTCGGCTGTAGCGATCAGGTCTACTCGCTGACGGGAGGGAGTAGAGTGGAATTTCTAAAGCGGAGAAGCAGCAGAGTGGACAACATCTCTTTCATTTCATACTCGTCGCTCGCTTGCGTTATCTGTTATTCTGTTGCTTTCTCGCTTTAGAAATTCCGCTCTACTCGCTCCCGTCTGCAAATAGACCTGATCGCTACAGCCGAGAAACAATTCAATACCTATTGTAGTCTAGGCTGCAGTTCACTTCACTTGATCGTAGGTACAATATAAACATCATATAAAACACGGAAATTTATGTAAGAAGTTACCAGTTGAAAACAAAGTATCATATCAGAACAGTTATATCAAAGAATATCGTAAAATGAAACGTAAGTGTTCAATTTGTAGTGTTTGGGTGTTGAGTTCGTGTTCCAGAAAAATCAACGCAAAATTGTGACGACCATGCTGTGGAAAAAAGGTTAAAATTGAGTGAGAGTAGCTCTTTCATTTATCAAAGTTGCTACAGAAATTGTATAAGCTATCATTGATACCATGACCGAAGAGACCCATTACAGGACCATCCAGTATAGGCACTACAGGTATGTTATATAAAAGTTCATATAATTCTGTTTTAATTTGAATTCTTCTCTTGCAATTGTTACTGGAACATTTTATTTTTACATTCTTTTAGAATCGTGCGAAGCAACCAGTCACGAAACGATTGCCCTTGCAGGACCGTCCGGCATTGTTCCTTTTCCTACCAAAGTAAATAATAAAATAGAAATTATTTGCATGATTTCCAATCAATCAATTTTTAATCAATAATTTGTTATATTTATTTACAGGCTCATTGGAAACAACCAGCTATGAATCGATCGGTACCACCAATAACACGTTTTGTCTGACGATAATGAAATGCTAACACAGCTTAAGGATAAATTTAAGGAAACAAAGATGGTAACAATGAGCGGTATAGGATTTTAACCACACTGCCCAAAAGTTGGTCTACATATAGGATTATGCAAGAGTTTGATGTTTCCCAATATATGGCCAACCAAGTGAAAGTATTACAACAACAGGAGGAATAATGTCAGTGCCTAAAAGAGGATTAGTGAGAGCTTCGTTAGGAGGAGGAAACGCTAATGCGTGTTCGTAATTTTTATAATAGCGACGATATAAGTCGTGTGTGCCCGGGAAAAAGGGATTATTTGATGTCAACAATGAAGAAGGTAGGATCTACATACAAAGAAGGTTAGTTTTATGCAATTTGCAAGAGGCGTACTCCATATTTAAAAATACTCATCCTGATATTAAGATTGGATTTTCGATGTTCGCCAGTAACCGTCCAAAACACTGCATTTTGGCAGGAACAAGTGGCACGCATACGGTGTGCGTTTGCATTTACCACCAAAACGTTAAATTGATTTTAAAACACTCCAAAGTAAACAATTACTTCCAGATGGTGTTCAGTCCTACCATGATATGTTTTCAAAAATAATTTGTCAAAATCAAATGAGCATTGCTGGCAGCAATGTTGCGAAATGTCCGGGAATGCAAATTTTAGCGATAGGAACTTATGACCATTCTTAATAGCGGTCACGTTGAATCATTACAATTTAAGCAGTGGCGTCAAGCGAAAGGATGCAGTTTGGACTTAGTTGAAATGGACACACAAGAATTTATTGATACTTTTAGAAAAATTACTCAATTTGTTGCCACATAACTTTGCAGCTGAGCGACAGGCAAACTATTTAAAACACGTGAAAAACAATTTAAAAGCTACTGAGTGTATCATAATCTGTGATTTTTCGGAGAATTATTCATTCGTTGTGCAGGATGCAGTTCAAGGCTTTCATTGGGCAAGCAGCTCAATGTACTATTCACCCTTGTGCTATTTATTTTAAGAGATGAAGAATCAAATGATTTGAAGTTTACCAGTTTTATTGCAATTGCTGATTTCACTAAACATAATCATGTCGCAGTGCGTCTTTTTGACTCAATGCATAGCGATTCATAAAAGTAAGTTATCAGGTTTAGAGAGAATTTATTTCTTCTCAGATGGATCTGGAAGCCAATACAAAAAATAAAATGACCGCTTTTAATTTGTGCAGCATGCAAAAGATTTTGGCATAGATGCCGAGTGGAATTTTTCGCTACTTGTCATGGAAAGGGCCCTTGTGATGCTTTGGGAGGCGTATTGAAACAGAAATGCTGCGAAAGCCAGTTTGCAAGATCATCACATAACAACGGCCGAAGAACTTTATTCATGGGCTATTTCTAAGCCAGACTCGAAAATACACTATCAATTTTTTCGGAATCCGACTATAATAAAATGGAAAGAAAATTAAAAAATCGTTACACACGTGTGAAGCAAATTTCAGGGACTCAGTCATTCCATAGTTTTAAGCCTCTGAAAACGAAAGAGTATATTATTGTGAAACAAAATTCATTTTCAACGGAAGAAAAATGTATAAAATTGTTATGAAAAAACTTAATAAATAAAAATAAATGTGTATAAAAGTGTTTTCTTATTTTTAACATATTCATCATGTCGCGCGGCTTTAAAGTGTTTTTTCTTGGAACTTGCACTAAGCGAAAATATTTGAAATTTTAAAGCCTTGTTTATTTGAAAAGGTAATCGTCAAAAAATAGCAATTGGTCTGTGTGGTTGACGGAAAGCCTTAAAGACTGATTCGAATGTTATACTAGGATTTGTAAGTAACTCATAGATTTCATTAGTCATAGGTTTGATTGGATGGAGAGCGCATGGTAATCGCATACATCTTCATCGTTTCTACAGGCAGGTGATGTATAAAATGAAAGTAATGATTTATTATTTAAAGAATTGTATCTCCCAAAACGACACACAGAACATCTCCAATTTTTTTGATATGTTATGTAAAATTGAATGCTCTTTCATTTAGAAATACTAAAACAAGGAGTCGTTGAGGCCCTCGCAGTCAAATTCAAGAAAAACTATTTGTTTGTATTTTTTCATACAAAAATTGATATATTCAAGGTTTCGTATTATTTGTGGAAATTCAAAAAATACCAATACAATGGCCAAAAATGACTAAAATCGGTTAAACGGATTTAGGAGTTATAAATTTTTGAAAATTGAAGATTTTTGAAAAATCACGATTTTCGGACCAGTCTAACGCGAAAGGTCGATCTAACAACGAAATAAAAATACAGAGTCTAATATTTCGATCGTAGACAATCCTACCGAATATTATAAAATTCTGAAGATCGTATAACTTTTTCATGGAATTGCTGTATATATATATAAATATATATGTGTAATAATAATAATAATATCAATAATAATAATATGTATGTATATATGCTCTATCATATGTATATAATATGTGTAATATGCTCCAATACCCAGTTAAAAAAAAAATTATACTTGATCTCTCAAAATTTTATAATATTCGATAAGATATTCAACATCGAAAATATTAGACCCGTATTTTATTTCGTTATGGAAACTGGACCTTTCTCGTTAGGCTAGTCCCGTAATGATTTTCAAAATCTTCAATTTTCAAAAAATTCTCAACTCCAAACCCGTTGCTCAATTTTTAGTCATTTTGGCCATTGTATTGGTATTTTGAATTTTAAACGAAATACGAAGGCTGCCTTTGAATATATCAATTTTTAACCATCGAAAAAATACCAAGGCAAATGAATTTGGAATTTGACTGCGAGGGGCCTCAACCTGACCAGCCTAATGTTTTAGTATTTTTAAATGAAAGAGCATTCAATTTTACATAACATATCAAAAAAATTGGAGATGTTCTGCGTGATCGCCCACAGAGAAGATACAATTTTAAATAATAAATCATTACTCTTCATTTTATACATCACCCGCCTGTAGAAACGTCGATGAAGATGCGTAGTAGATTACCATGCGTCTCCATCCCAGTCAGGCCACCCATGAAAAACAATTGAAGAGCTACTTACGAGTGGGTCATCAAGAATGTCTGTGATTTTTCGGAGAATAAATATTCATTCGCCGTGCAGGATGCAGTACTATAGGCAATGAATGACTTTGGGCGAACGCGTCGTTGATTACCTAACATTCACCCTTCGTTGCACAGAGGGCGTTGACAATGTTTAAAGATGAAGAACCGTCGATACGTATTGACTACCTACTGTAGATGTACGAGTGTTTATCGACAAGTTAGACTGATTATTTTCGGCTGTAGCGATCAGGTCTACGTCGCAGTGCGTCGGTGGAGTCAATGCAGAGCGGAATTTCATAAAAAGCGGAGAAGTCAGCAGGTTGAGAGAACATCTCTTTCATTTCATACTCGTCATCGCTTGCGTTATCTGTTGTTCTGTTGCCAATGCAAAAATAAAATGACCGCTTTAATTTGTGCAACATGCAAAAAAGATTTTGGCATAGATGCCGAGTGGAATTTTTCGCTACTTGTCATGGAAAGGGCCCTTTGTGATGCTTTGGGAGGCGTATTGAAACGAAATGCTGCGAAAGCCGGTTTGCAAGATCATCACATAACAACGGCCGAAGAACTTTATTCATGGAGCTATTTCTAAGCCAGACTCGAAAAATACACTATCAGTGCTGTTCGAATCCGACTATGATCAAAATGGAAAGAAAAATTAAAAAAATCGTTACACACGTGTGAAGCAAATTTCAGGGACTCAGTCATTCCATAGTTTTAAGCCTCAAAACAGAAGAGTATATTATTGTGAAACGAAATTCACATTTCCAACGGAAGAAAAAATGTATAAAAATTGTTTATGGAAAAAAACTTAATAAATAAAAATAAATGTATAAAAGTGTTTTTCTTATTTTTTAACATGTTCATCATGTCGCGCAGCTTTAAAGTGTTTTTTTCTTGGAACTTACACTACGCAAAAATATTTGAAATTTTAAAGCCTTATTTATTTGAAAAGGTAATCGTCAAAAAATAGCAATTGGTCTGTGTGGTTAACGGAAAGCCTTAAAGACTGATTCGAATGTTATACTAAGTTTGTAAGTAACTCATAGATTTCATTAGTCATAGGTTTGATTGGATGGAGACGCATGGTAATCTACCATGCATCTTCATCGTTTCATAAGCAGGTGATGTATAAATGAAGAGTAATGATTTATTATTTAAAAAATTGTATCTCCAAAACGACACGCAGAACATCTCCAATTTTTGATATGTTATGTAAAATTGAATGTTCTTTCATTTAAAAATACTAAAACAAGGAGTCGTTG
>JASCZW010010510.1:0-36347 GCA_034211315.2 Aedes japonicus | reverse complement strand
CTTCTTTCAAAAATCTCGCCTTCTTGTGCGCCCACCTTTGCTAGAGAGTCCGCCATCTCATTGCCTGGAATTGAGCAATGTGAGGGGACCCATACAAAGGTAATTGTTGTAACTGCGTAATAGACGATCGGACGCGGAGCAAAAGTAAAAGCGTACGGACACGTTTCGAACTCGTTTATTAATCACACTAACTCATTTCAATTCAATACAAGGCGCAAGGTAATTCGATAAGTAGGTTATTCAATTCAATGACAAGGATCAAAGTGATCCGATTAGCAGGTAGTTTAATACACTGATGGAAATCATAACAACTCTCCCCTCGTAAATAGGAAGTTATACAATTCAAGTTAAAGATTCAATCTTTGAGGGGGTTTTACTACTCTACTTGAACGTCTCAATGGTTGATTAGATTCTTCGTGCGGTTGCACAAAGCCCTCGGGTGCCACAACTTGTAGGTGTTGCCCACCGTTCGCCACAGGTTGAACAGGTGGGGTGCTTGCGACACAGTAGAAGATGTTGCGGCCGCCAGCTGCTCGCCAGTAGGTTCAGCCTCGGGTTCAGCAGTGCGCCCACTGTCGTGAATAGCAGTAGCCACCGCCGATGCAGCTGGTTCGTAAACCTGGTAGTTACCTGGTAGACGGCTTCCGGTAGATGAAGTAAGGCTTGATCCTACGCCGGCAATGTGATCCACATGTCTTTCCCACAGTCTTCCGTCATCAAGACGAACGGAGTAACGCATTGTTCCAAGTTTCGAGACCACTCGTCCAAATTGCCATTTGTTTGCCGACAGGAAATCTCGAACTCGAACTCTATCACCATCGAAAAATATACGGGTAACTGCATTTGGTTGTTTTCTCTTCGGAGTCGTAGGCAACATGAGATCTAGACGGGATTTGATCTGTCGTCCGTACATCATCATAGAGGGCGACCGTCCCGTTGTCGGATGGATCATCTTCCGGTAGGTCATAAGGATGTTGGCAAGTTCGATGTCCAGCTTTGACTTAGGGCAATGCAGAGCTTTGAGCTTTTGTTTAAACGTCTGCACGTACCTCTCCGCCTGACCGTTAGTCGCAGGGTGGTACGGAGCACCCATTTTATGTATTACTCCATTTTGCTTCAAAAATTGCTCGAACGATTCGGCCGTAAACTGCGTTCCATGGTCACTCACGAACACCGCAGGAATTCCAAATCGGCTGAAGATTTCACGACACATTTTCTCCGTACTTTCGGCTGTGATCGATTTGCACACAAGTATCTCCGGCCATTTGGTATAAGCGTCGACCACGATGAAGAAATACGAATCAAGGAAAGGTCCAGCAAAATCCGCGTGAACTCTCTGGAACGGTTCGGTTGCAGGTTCCCACGGATGTGGTAGCACTTTTACCGGCTCAGGCTTAACCGACTGACAATCTGCGCAGTTAGAAATCAAATTCTCGATGTCACGGTCGATTCCCGAGCACCAGCAGAATCCTCTTGCTAGCGATTTGGTGCGTGTGATTCCGAAGTGTGTTGAGTGAAGTTCATCCAGTACTCGTCCTCGCAGTGGAGCCGGAACGTAGACACGTATTCCGCGCAGCAAACATCCATTTTGAATCGTGAACTCCGATTGTTCCAATCCAAAACGATCGTTTCCTCCAACTGCTTGTCCGTGCTTCAATCCCTGCATCAGCTTCTGAACGGATTTGTCTTCGGCTGTAGCTTGCGATAGATCTTCTGCCATCACGGGAAGGGTATCGATTTGATGCATCTCTACCACATCTGACTCTTCAACAACGTTTCCTGGATCGGATTGCTTCAGTGGACATCTTGACATCGCATCAGCATTGGCATGGTCAACGGACTTCCGGAATCGCACTTCGTAGTCGAAGGATTGCAGGAAAGTAGCGTAATGCTGCATTCTCAAAGCAGACATTACCGGCAGACCTTTATGTTCATTGAAGATCTTTGTAACCGCATGGTTGTCCGTTACCAGGATGAATCTTCGGCCGTACAAGTATTGAAAAACTTCTTGACACCGAAGATTATGGCGTAGGCTTCTTTGTCTACTTGCATATATTTCTGTTGCGTGCGATTGAGTGTTTGGGATGCGAACTGTATCGGACGCTCAGAGCCATCCGGGTAGACATGGCTCAATACGGCTCCAACACCGTAAGGCGAAGCATCCGTAGCTAGAAGTAGAGGCAACTCCGGCGAATAATGCACCAAACACTTTTCCGACTGCATTTGCTGTTTGACCGCATTGAAAGAATGCTCACATTCTCTTGTCCACTCGAAATCAACTGCATTCTTCAGTAAGTTGTTCAAAGGATAAAGCATGGTACTCAAATTGTCGAAAAAACGGCCGTAGTAGTTGATGAATCCTACAAACGACCGCACTTCATCCTTATTCCGTGGGCGTGGCATGTCTTGGATAGCATCCATCTTCTTTTGTACCTTGTGAATACCTTCGCGATCAATAAGGTACCCGCAGTATTCGATACGATCGGCAAAGAACTCGCACTTCTTTTTATTCACTCGAATGTTGTGGTGATCCAATCTTCGCAGAACTTCTTCAAGTCGACTTAGGTGAATAGCATCAGTTGGTCCCGTAATCTTAATGTCATCCAAGAACACACTTACCCCTTCTATGCCTTGCAAGATGATCTCGATCTGCCGTTGCCATATAGCAGGAGCGGACGAAATTCCGTACATGAGACGATTCGGACGGTACAGCCCACGATGCGTGTTCAAGGTGAGTATTTCTCGATCTTCTGGGGAGACTTCCAACTGTAAGTACGCCTGCACTAAATCGATTTTGGTAAACTTGTACCCTCCAGCGAGAGACGCAAACAGCTCATCTACCGACGGAAGTGGATGTCGATCAATCTTCAGATTGGGATTCACTGTTTGTTTGTAATCCCCACAGATCCTGACCCGGTTGTCTGATTTCTTGACGGGGACAATGGGTGTAGCCCAGTTGCTCGTATCGACTTTCGTTAGAATGCCCTCAGAAACTAATTTATCCAGTTCGTCCTCAACCGCCTGTTTCAAATTGAAGGGAACCTTCCGAGCCTTCAGGAATACCGGAGTCACATTTGATTTCAAGGTTAGCCCTGCCTGCACGGAGGAAATCCTGCCAATAGAATCTTCAAACACCTTCCCGTACGTCTCGAAGAGTTTATTCAACACAGCAGCAGCAGTAGGTGGACTCATCAAGTTGACTGTAGCCGAGTTTCGCAGCAAAGCATTCCAATCCACCGTTAGAACCTTCAACCATTCACGACCCAACAGAGGATGCTTCCCAGAATCGACGACGTACAGTGGCAGTCGCGCTTCCCTTCCGTTGTATTCCACACACGCATCCATAACACCCTTGACACGGATATCGCTATTGCAGTAACTGACTAGATTCAGATCACTTTTTTCCAAATCCAGCCCTCGAAAATATTTGTTGTAGCACTGAAAACTGATGATGCTGACTGGGCTTCCCGTATCGACCTCGAAGCGAACACCGACACCGCAAACCTTCACCATCAGCCACAACTTTTCTTCCAACGAACGTGATTCCACCGTACAAATCTCCCACAACAACATCATAATCAGCAGCAGCAGAACTTGTTCCTGTGTCGTCGTATAGTTCGATGTAGTTGGTTCTCGCAGCACTCGATTTCGCACCCTGCCGGCTAGATTCGCCCTTACCTGCAGCAGCTTTTTTCATGCATACTCGTTCAAGGTGCCCTTTAACTTTGCAATAAGAACACACAGTATTCTGATGCCGACACTTCTTTGCTAGGTGTGATTTATCGCCGCAGCGATAGCAATGTAGGTCACCAGCGGACTTGCCAGCTGACTGACTTGAATATCCCACTTTCTTAGGCGTAGGCTTACCTGGTGGGTGATGTAGGGCGTGTACTTCCTGCCTAGCAAAAGCTCCTTCTATTTCGGCACCTCCTTTGAGCGACAACTCCATGCTAACCGCGATGTCTCTTGCATCCTTCAGCGTCAATTCTCGTCGTTCTAGTAGACGACCCCGTATGTCGTTTCGTTTCATCCCAAACACAAGTTGGTTCCTCAAAGCGGTCTCCAGGTAGTTTCCAAAATTGCATGTCACAGCAATCCTTCGTAGTGCAACGATATACTCATCGATTGTCTCGTCCGGGGAACCAGCGTTCTTGTCCCCTGCCGACGGCATTTGAACCTAAAGTTCTCGCTGATTTCGAGGGTTGCGGATTGAAGTAACCCTCGAGTACATCGACGATCGCTTGGTATGTCATCGTGCGCAGATTTTCTGGAGCCACTTTATCACTGGCAACTTCGTACGTATCCGGTCCCATCAAGTGCAGCAAGAAATTGCGACGCATATCATCAGTGATGATCCCGTAGATTGTAAACGCCGTTTCCAATCGCTCCACCCATCTGCTCCATCGAATTCTCTTCCGATCGAAAGCCTCGAAATGGAAATTCGGTGGCGGAGCACCTCGTTCCGCCCGCGGTACTGGTTCTGGATCCGGCATCCTCGTCGGCCAACTGTTGTAACTGCGTAATAGACGATCGGACGCGGAGCAAAAGTAAAAGCGTACGGACACGTTTCGAACTCGTTTATTAATCACACTAACTCATTTCAATTCAATACAAGGCGCAAGGTAATTCGATAAGTAGGTTATTCAATTCAATGACAAGGATCAAAGTGATCCGATTAGCAGGTAGTTTAATACACTGATGGAAATCATAACAGTAATCTTAAATGATCTTTCGACCAACACACACATCTGCTCCCTTATTTGTGCAAGGAAGTAAGATGAGTGCCTCACTGTTTTCATCGACTGCAGGGCCTCAATAGAACTGAGACTATCTGAGAAGATGAAATAATGGTCTATGGGCATGCCGGAAATTATCCCCAATGCGAAATTGATTGCTGCCAGCTCAGCAACATATACGGAACAAGGTTCCTGAAGTTTCCGGAAGGCAGAGGAGTATTCATTGTGAACACCGAAACCAGTGGATCCATCAATGCGCGACCCATCAGTGAAAAATCTACTATTGCAATTGACATGTTGGTACTTCTGAACAAAAATATGGGGAATTAAAATAGGCCGAAGTTGATCTGGAACTCCTTGAATGGCCTGTTTCATGAAGAGATCATAATCAATGGAGGAACTGTGATAAGGGAAGCGTACACTAGGAGAACTATAGCATGGAAGACTAATAATGGATGACATATAGTTAATATAGATTCGCAAAAATCTAGACTGGGAACTCAATTCGAGCATTTCTTCGAAGTTTTCAATCACAAGGTTGTTACTGATACCACACTTGATCAGTATTCTAGATGAGAGCTCCCAGAAGCGGTTCTGTAAGGGTTTTACTCCTGCCAGAACCTCCAGGCTCATATTATGCGTTGAATGCATACAGCCAAGGGCAATACGTAAACAACGATATTGAACGCGTTCCAATTTAATGAGGTGGCTGTTTCTTGCCGAGAGGAAGCAAAAAGAGCCATATTCGAGAACTGAAAGAAAAGTTGTTTTGTAGAGTTTAATAAGGTCTTCCGGGTGAGCACCCCACAATGTTCCGGAAATTGATCTTAGAAAATTGATCCTTGGTTGACATTTCTGTTTTAAATACGCAATGTGAGTACTCCAAGTGCATTTTGAATCAAACATGACTCCAAGGTATTTGAAGGTCAAAGATTGGGTAATGTCTCTATCCAACAGCTTGAGACGCAGTTGGGCTGGGAACCGCTTTCTAGTAAACACTACCAATTCGGTTTTTTGCGGTGAAAACTCGATCCTCAAATTTCTGGCCCAGATGGACAGATTATTTAGGGAATTTTGCAATGGTCTTTGCAAGACTTCCGCACGCGGACCTCTTAAGGAGATCACAGCATCGTCTGCAAGTTGTCTTAGCGTGCATCTATTTTCCAAGCAGTTATCAATATCTTTAACATAAAAATTATAAAGTAAGGGACTTAAACATGAGCCTTGGGGTAAGCCCATGTAGCTAATTCTGGAAGTTGTCAGTTGACCTAGATTGAAGGTCATTTGTTTTTCTGACAGTAAATTATACAAAAAATTATTTAAAATTCCTGGTAAACCATTACTGTGCAGGCTATCTGCCAGTATATCTATGGAAACTGAATCCACCCTTAATATCCAGAAACACTGAAGCCAATTGCTCCTTGTGTGCAAAGGCCAGTTGTATATCAGATGAAAGCAACGCTAAACAATCGTTTGTTCCTTTGCTCTTTCGGAAACCAAATTGCGTATTTGATAGCAGGTTGTTTGATTCAACCCAACGGTCAAGTCTTGATAAGATCATTTTTTCTAACAATTTCCTTAAACATGATAGCATAGAGATCGGACGGTAAGAATTGTAATCAGACGCTGGTTTCCCAGGCTTTTGAATAGCTATTACTTTAACCTGTCTCCATTCAGGTGGAACTATGTTTAATTCCAAGAGAGTGTTGTACAGGTTAAGTAATCGTCTTTTAGCGATATCGGGGAGATTTTTCAGAAGGTTGAATTTAACCATATCGCTTCCCGGAGCAGAATTATTGGATGAAAGAAGAGCCATTGAAAATTCCAACATTGTGAATGGTTCGTCCAGAAAACCGTTACTTCGGGTGATATCCCGTAAGTTCGGTTTTGTTGGAACAGAATCTGGACAAACCTTTTTAGCGAAGTCGAATATCCACTGCATGGAGTATTCTTCACTCTCATTGGAGGATGAGCGGTTTCGCATGTAACGAGCCTTTCTCCAAAGCGTTGTCATCGAGGTTTCTCTAGATAGTCCCTCAACAAACGAACGCCAATAATTGCGTTTCTTTGCTTTGAGTAAGTTTTTAAGCTTTTTTTCAAGCTTTAGGTACTTATCAAAAAGCTCACATGTTTCATGTCTACGATAATCTTTAAACGCATCGGATTTCTCAAGATACAACTTAGTGCATTCGTCATCCCAACCAGGAGTGGCGGGTCTTCTTTTGAGGGATGCACTTGGAACACGTCGTTTCTGAGATTCTAATGCACTTTTGTACATCAGTTCGGAAAGGAAACGATACTCTTCTAATGGTGGAAGAGGATCGGTAGAATCAATACCAAGGGTTACCGCCGATGTAAAATGTTGCCAATCAATATGCTTCGTGAGGTCATAAGCAACATGGATTGACTGGTCTGTTTTTTGAAAACTATTTGTGATTGCGATAATAATTGGTAAGTGATCACTACCATGGGGATCATTGATTACCTTCCACAGACAATCTAATGATAGTGAATTAGAGCACAAAGATATGTCAAGTCGGCTCTCCCTGGCAGGAGGTTTTGCTATTCGTGTCGCTTCCCCCGTGTTCAAGATGGTCAAGTTGAAATCGTCGCATAAGTCATAAAAAATACCCGCTCTATTGTCATCGTATTGTTCGCCCCAAGCAGTACCGTGGGAGTTCAGATCTCCCAGAATCAGAACTAGAGATGGAAGTAAATTAACTGAACTCCAAAGTTGACGGCGGTTTATTGATGTCCTCGGAGGGACATAGACAGAAGCTATGCAAAGATCTTTATTCTTTACATTTATTTGGCAAGCGACGATTTCAATGCCTGAGATTATTGGGAGTGAGATTTTATAGAAGGGGTAGCACTTTTTGATCCCCAAAAGTACGCCACCATATGAATCATCTCGGTCCAGGCGAATAATGTTAAAATCGTGGAAGTTTAAGTCGTCTTCAGTCGAAAGCCATGTTTCACAGAGAGCAAATATATCACAATCAGAATTGTGAATCAAATACTTGAACGAGTCTAATTTAGGTATTAGACTACGACAGTTCCACTGTAATACGGTGATCATATCTTGAACCTCACTCGACGAATTATTCATCGAAAGATATGAATTCACCAATGAGGGGCCATGATACAGTCAATTGCTTGAAGTAGTTTCCAACTATAGGAATAAGCAGGTCAATAATCCCCCGGAGCAGTGAAGCATCCGAAAGACCAAGAGCATTTAAAATGTTATCCACAATGTCCCTAAAATTAATCTTACCTCGCTTGGACGGGATATTCTTAGAATTGCGAGAAGACGTAGTACTTGTTTTTAGCGTTTTTGGCAACCTCTTGCGGTTACTGTTATTAGGTAGCGGCGGGGTGGAATAGCTACAGCTAGGAACGGATGCCTCAGCTATTACCGGTTTGTTCGGTTTTTACCCTTCTTACATCAATAGAAGGGTATTAAGATCGCTTGAAAACTCGACTTTTTATCCGAGGCCCACAGGGCCGAGTGTCATATACCATTCGACTCAGCTCGACGAACTGAGCACATGTCTGTGTGTGTGTGTGTGTGTGTGTGTGTGTGTGTGTGTGTGTGTGTGTATGTGTGTGTGTGCGTTACAAATAATGTCACATCGGTTTCTCAGCCATCTGTGAACCGATTTCAGTTCTGTTGACGGCAAATGGAAGCTACAACATTCCCATAGAACGCTATTGATTTTTTTTTCATTCGGACATTTCGTTACGAAGATATGAACGAAACAGTACTTGAAGGCCTATTATAATAGTAATCAAACAGTTTAGTCTCCGATTACATACTGAGCTATTTGTGTACCGATTTTAGTTTTGTTGGTGTCAAATCAAAGCTATGATATTTCCAAATAACTGGTCAAAATTTCATTATGATTGGATAATTCTTCATGGAGATATGACCAAAACAATACCTGAGAGCACATAATTGTGAGATGACAATATACTCGTTGCAGTGCAAAACCGAACAAGACCAATCACACCAATCGATGCCGCTTGCATTCTATTGTGTCGTATCTGGAGCGTTGTATAGCACATACAGCGGACTAGCCACACTATGCTACTGTATAGAATTAGAGCAGCATCGATTGGCTCGAGTGGCTGGTTTTCAACTGCAACGAGTATATTCGAAAATTACACAAAGTCTCCATTTACAATTTTCAACGAATATGTACTTATTTAAGCATCTTGAATCCATATCGATAATCAAAATTGAAGCTCAGGATTGAAGCTTTGTTAACGCCAAATTAAAGTTATAAAATTTCCAAATAAGTGTTCAAAATTTCATTATGTTAACTTCCCTTTTTACCCTTCTTACATCAATAGAAGGGTATTAAGATCGCTTGAAAACTCGACTTTTTATCCGAGGCCCACAGGGCCGAGTGTCATATACCATTCGACTCAGCTCGACGAACTGAGCACATGTCTGTGTGTATGTATGTGTGTGTGTGTGTGTGTGTGTGTGTGTGTATGTGTGTGTGTGTGTATGTGTGTGTGTGCGTTACAAATAATGTCACATCGGTTTCTCAGCCATCTGTGAACCGATTTCAGTTCTGTTGACGGCAAATGGAAGCTACAACATTCCCATAGAACGCTATTGATTTTTTTCATTCGGACATTTCGTTACGAAGATATGAACGAAACAGTACTTGAAGGCCTATTATAATAGTAATCAAACAGTTTAGTCTCCGATTACATACTGAGCTATTTGTGTACCGATTTTAGTTTTGTTGGTGTCAAATCAAAGCTATGATATTTCCAAATAACTGGTCAAAATTTCATTATGATTGGATAATTCTTCATGGAGATATGACCAAAACAATACCTGAGAGCACATAATTGTGAGATGACAATATACTCGTTGCAGTGCAAAACCGAACAAGACCAATCACACCAATCGATGCCGCTTGCATTCTATTGTGTCGTATCTGGAGCGTTGTATAGCACATACAGCGGACTAGCCACACTATGCTACTGTATAGAATTAGAGCAGCATCGATTGGCTCGAGTGGCTGGTTTTCAACTGCAACGAGTATATTCGAAAATTACACAAAGTCTCCATTTACTATTTTCAACGAATATGTACTTATTTAAGCATCTTGAATCCATATCGATAATCAAAATTGAAGCTCAGGATTGAAGCTTTGTTAACGCCAAATTAAAGTTATAAAATTTCCAAATAAGTGTTCAAAATTTCATTATGTTAACTTCCCTTTTTACCCTTCTTACATCAATAGAAGGGTATTAAGATCGCTTGAAAACTCGACTTTTTATCCGAGGCCCACAGGGCCGAGTGTCATATACCATTCGACTCAGCTCGACGAACTGAGCACATGTCTGTGTGTGTGTGTGTGTGTGTGTGTGTGTGTGTGTGTGTGTGTGTGTGCGTTACAAATAATGTCACATCGGTTTCTCAGCCATCTGTGAACCGATTTCAGTTCTGTTGACGGCAAATGGAAGCTACAACATTCCCATAAAACGCTATTGATTTTTTTTTCATTCGGACATTTCGTTACGAAGATATGAACGAAACAGTACTTAAAGGCCTATTATAATAGTAATCAAACAGTTTTGTCTCCGATTACATACTGAGCTATTTGTGTACCGATTTTAGTTTTGTTGGTGCCAAATCAAAGCTATGATATTTCCAAATAACTGGTCAAAATTTCATTATGATTGGATAATTCTTCATGGAGATATGACCAAAACAATACCTGAGAGCACATAATTGTGAGATGATATACTCGTTGCAGTGCAAAACCGAACAAGACCAATCACACCAATCGATGCCGCTTGCATTCTATAGTGTCGTATCTGGAGCGTTGTATAGCACATACAGCGGACTAGCCACACTATGCTACTGTATAGAATTAGAGCAGCATCGATTGGCTCGAGTGGCTGGTTTTCAACTGCAACGAGTATATTCGAAAATTACACAAAGTCTCCATTTACTATTTTCAACGAATATGTACTTATTAAGCATCTTGAATCCATATCGATAGTCAAAATTGAAGCTCAGGATTGAAGCTTTGTTAACGCCAAATTAAAGTTATAAAATTTCCAAATAAGTGTTCAAAATTTCATTATGTTAACTTCCCTTTTTTACCCTTCTTACATCAATAGAAGGGTATTAAGATCGCTTGAAAACTCGACTTTTTATCCGAGGCCCACAGGGCCGAGTGTCATATACCATTCGACTCAGCTCGACGAAGTGAGCACATGTCTGTGTGTATGTATGTGTGTGTGTGTATGTGTGTGTGTATGTGTGTGTGCGTTACAAATAATGTCACATCGGTTTCTCAGCCATCTGTGAACCGATTTCAGTTCTGTTGACGGCAAATGGAAGCTACAACATTCCCATAGAACGCTATTGATTTTTTTTTCATTCGGACATTTCGTTACGAAGATATGAACGAAACAGTACTTGAAGGCCTATTATAATAGTAATCAAACAGTTTAGTCTCCGATTACATACTGAGCTATTTGTGTACCGATTTTAGTTTTGTTGGTGCCAAATCAAAGTTATGATATTTCCAAATAACTGGTCAAAATTTCATTATTATTGGATAATTTTTCATGGAGATATGACCAAAACAATACCTGAGAGCACATAATTGTGAGATGACAATATACTCGTTGCAGTGCAAAACCGAACAAGACCAATCACACCAATCGATGCCGCTTGCATTCTATTGTGTCGTATCTGGAGCGTTGTATAGCACATACAGTTGACTAGCCACACTATGCGACTGTATAGAATTAGAGCAGCATCGAATGGCTCGAGTGGTCTGGTTTTGAACTGCAACGGGTATGCTCGAAAATTACACAAAGTCTCCATTTAATAAAATCAATTATCTTACTAAGCATATTGAATCCATATCGATAATCAAAATTGACGTATTGTCTAATAATTCATTCTATGGACTGATTATATAAAATTGATAATATTTATGTAATTTCCCCTTTTATAGAACTAACAGAAACAGGTCATTAAAGACTATTAATGGTAATATGTTAATCACATCGATGAACAGTACGTTAAGGATTGTCGAACGGTACAATTTTTAAACACAAAATATTACATATCGAATATTCCTGGACCTTCCTGGAATTTCTGATGAAAATATGTATCCAGTACCATATTAGCCACATTTGAGTTCGTAATTCTGATAAAATGTAAGAAGGGTTCAGTCGCACCATCGGTGGATTAATTCAGGTTTTTAATTAAACCCCCGCTACCTCCAATTTTTTGCAAGCTTTTGAGAGTAGGTTTAAGCTGTTTCCGGCGCACACCCGGGGAATTAACGGGCTTCCTTTTACCGGGGGCGTGTACCTCCGGAAATCCACTCTCATCGGCTTCGTCAGAGTCCAATTCATCGGAAGACAAAATTATAAAGGGATTTTCATTTTTGGGGGCTGATGCAGACGCTCCGTTTTGCGACTTTAACATTTCTGCATACGTCTGCTTGGAGCGTTCTTGAATGAAACGTCTCACATTACCAGTGCGCTTCTTGTACTCAGGGCAATTCTGCAAATCATGGAGAGGCTCTTTGCCACAGTAAGCACACTTTGTTGCTTCCTGTTGGCAAGCATCCTCTAGATGCCTTTGGCCGCATTTGCCACAACGGGGCTTGTTGTCGCAAAAAGTAGCCGTATGACCCAACTGTTTGCACTTGGTACAATTAAATACCCTTGGTACAAAAAGGCGCACTGGAAAAAAAACATTATCAATTTCAATAAATTTTGGGAGAATTGATCCGGCGAAGGTCACTTGAAACGAGTCCGATGGTGAATAAGTCTTTCTTCCATCTACCATTGATGCTGCATGCAATTGTTTACATTCTAAAATTTCAATGGTAGACGAAACAGAATCAGGAAGTCGCCCCATACCTTCCATAACGTCTTCACACGTCAGGCTCGCTGCAGAAACTACACCATCTATCTCCACATCTCGAGATGGGATGTAGACGTAGTACTCGGCATTGTAACCTACGTCACTAGCAATATCATTTGCAATTTTATACGTAGGTGCAGTTACACGCAGTTTGTTTCGGTTGACCTGATGAAATTCGGTCCCCGGATAACGACGCGTCAAATTTCGTTTAATGCCCAAAAAGTCTAGGGCTTTCACTTTCTGCCGAAAGTAGACAACCCAAGGAGAGGCAGAAGACGGCTGATAACAGCGCGCCCTAAAAACATCTTTGGGAGGCACAACGCCCCCCGTACAATCGTCCATGAACAAACGAATTCAGGCACAAAAAAAAATTAAATAAAAATTATAATAAAAATCAGATGTTTTTCTTTTTAACCACCCTATGCAAAACGATCTTTTTTTGAACCACCCTATGCAGAATGATTCACTATAAGGGAGAGAGATACACAAAAGACACCAACAGATGAGGGAACAATAACAAAAATGTGCTATTTACTTGCCCTTACGCTGCGCCTTTGCCGGTGTGGCACTTTCTGCTGTTGCTCGCAAACAAAGCACCGCTTGCTGACTCGCAGTGGATGGAGCGATGACCTTCTCTGCTGCGATGATGCTCTATGGGGTTACACTTTTTCCCCTCGGGTGTTTGACGACGGTACTAGCTGGACAGATCATCCGTCGGACTCGGGCGGGAATGTCTGCTTCCCTAAAGGAACGCTCGGCTGGATAATATGGTTCAATAGTGCACTAATTTCAATCACCGCGTGGTTGATAGCGGGTTGATAAAACTGAAGAAAAAAAGGTGGTGCGAAGTGCAAAAACAAAACTGAACCGAAGCTCTTCAGCGTTCGATGCGGAATGATGTCCGAAGTTGATGATAAAAAAACTATTGAAGTCCAGTTACGAAGAATACGTCCAGCAAACCTGAAGCAAAACCCATCGGCATTTTGGAAGTTCGTGAAATCGCAACGATCACATAATCGCATCCCGGACACAGGTCGTATTACGACCTTGTCGACAAAGATTACCTGCACGCCGGCCGTGACGAGCTTCTTCACGGACACCAAATTATCGTGCAACTCCGGGATGTACAGTACTTCCTTCATGTGCAACGGGAATTGTTTGTTGCTGTTGCCATAGAGCTCACCGGCCGTTTTCGCAAGAAGTGATTGGCCTTCCTTGGCCACGTTAATAAAAATCGGCTGCATCAACTTCCGGACCACCGAAAACGCTTCGCTGTCGTTGGTGAAGTGGTCACTGGATCCCGAATCGAGCTTGAAGGCGATCTTGCTACTCTTCGACTTGATGTTGCACCACAAAACTTACCGCTTTCCGCTGATTGGCTGCCGCGTTAGCTTCACCACCGGCCTTCTGCCGACAGTCCTTCTTGAGGTGGGCATGCTTGCCACACTTATGGCACTTACCCAGGAACTTGAAGCGTTTCTTCGTTTTGTCACCGGAAGACGCAGTCCCTTTGGCCACGCCAACTCCTCCATTTTGCTCTTGACGTTTCAAATCTTCAGCCAATCTTGCTCCGGAACGTTTTCCAGGGCCGTTACCAGAGGCTCATACGAATCTGGCAGCGTCTGGAACAGCAGTACCACCAGGTCAGCATCGTCAACCTTGGCACCAGCCGTCTTCATCTGCCGGACCAAATCGTCGAAAGCCAGTAGATGAGGTCTCATCAGGGGGTGAGTAACTCTGCCACGTTGTGTTTGTGTTGATCGTGTACGAATGTGTTTCTGGGGTGGCAGAAGGTGTTTTTGTGTTTTCACAAACTACAATCGAAAATTTATGCTTATTGGCAACCATGCACGGGTTAGACGTTTAATACATGCTCACATATGCATCGTCTGAATGACATTTGTGTAAGCGAGAGGGAAACATAAACAAACAATCGATTCGTGTAAGTGGTGCCAGATATGAATTTATCTTTCATGTGGTGGCGAGTGTGTTTGAAGTGTGGCGCATTGTGTTTTTTAGGGTGGTAACACAAGGTGGTCGAGTGACTTACCCCCTGGGTCTCATCGGATCGCCTTCCTTCAGCTTCAGTCGGTTGAGCTGCTTCCGGACCAGGTGTTCGATCCGATCGAGTTGGTTGCGAATTTTCTTGGCCATCGACTTCTCCCGGATGACCTCCGAACATTTGTTGGTCAAGAAACTTACTATTAACGCCTTCGCCTTCCGGTCCGCTTCTTCGAACTTGACCTTCTCCGCTGCGACTTTTGGGGCATTCTCCGTCAGATTCTTCAAAACGCCGACCGAATCCAGGTGCATCTTCACTCTGTTGGAAATCCGGTCCGCCCTTGAACTAACAATCAATATGCAACTGACTCTAAGAGAGCGATATATATGAAGTTGAACACTGAGTACAAGCAACTCAACAATCATTTGTTCGACGCCTTTCAAGATCGTCTACAAAGCCGCCCCTAAAAGCAAACCAAAAAGTTTTTGGCGCTACGTGAATGACCAACGAACAGAATTCGGACTACCCTCTACGATGACCAACGGTCTGATTGATGCCAACTCCATACCGGATATCGCAAATATATTTCGCTCTCAATTCAGCAACGTTTTCACCAGTGAACATCTCAATCTACAGGATGTAGACGCAGCCACCTCAAATGTTCCTTGGCTTACCGGCTCTTTGTCTCAGTTCGTTATCACCGATGACATGGTTGTTTCCGCTGGTAAGGAACTGAAAGCCTCCACTGGATATGGCCCAGACGGCATACCATCTCTAGTGTTAAAACGATGTTTGGATACATTGGCAAAACCGCTAGCGTCTGTATTCTCTTCATCCCTCGCTTCTGGTTTATTTCCGGACTGCTGGAAACAGTTATATGTTTTCCCGTGTTTAAGAAGGGCTACAAGAGAAATGTTGCGAACTACTGAGGAATAGCTGCGCTGAGCTCCACTTCCAAGCTGTTTGAGCTGATAGTTCTTCGTAAGATGTTTCTCCACTTCAGCCATTATATTTCGCCAGACCAGCACGGGTTTATGCCTAAACGCTCGACGACAACCAATTTGACCTGCTTTACTTCGTACGTGATTCGCCAAATCGAACTTGGTCGAGAAGTAGATGCTATTTACACCGACTTATCCGCAGCGTTTAATAAAATAAATCATCAAATTGTGGTTGCTAAATTTGACAAACTAGGCATGAATGACGGTCTGCTTCTTTTTGACCGGACGAAGGATGTCCGTCAGAATACGAGACCACGTTTCATCTCCTTTCATGGTGTGGTCTGGTGATCCCCAAGGCAGCCATCTCGTGCCATTTTTATTTCTACTGTACATGAATGATGCTAATTTCATCCTGGATTGCCGGAAACTCTCCTATGCCGACGATTTGAAGCTTTTTTTACGGAGGACGCATCTTTTTTGCAACAACAGTTGGAAACCATTGCTGAATGGTGTCGTATTAACCGAATGTTTTTGAATGTGTCTAAATGTTCGGTAATTTCCTTTGGCCGCAGACGCTCCCTCTTCCAAATTGACTATGGCTTGGCAGGTGTACAAATGCGACGTAATAGTACGATAAAGGACTTGAGGATCCTTATCGACTCTAAATTAACCTTCAAGGACCACGTTGGGTACGTTGTGTCAAAAGCTGTTCCGCTTTGGCAAAAAGTTCAAGGATGTTTATTGCTTAAAGGCTATATACTGCGCAATTGTACGCCCTATCCTTGAATACTCGTCCGTTGTATGGACCCCATAATCACAGAACGAAACTTCAAACACTCCTGCACGAACAAATTATGGCTTCAATGAACCTATGCGATGCATGCCCGTATTTTTAACAGGTGCTACAATGTGTTTGATTTTATTTTATTTTTATTTTTAATGTCTTTATTGATTTCATCATTACACAATTTTGATTAACCATATTTCTTGTGTGCAGAGATTTGAAGTATCTTACAACTGCAGCATTTCATGTTCATGTTTGGTTTATAGTTATGCGTGTTTTTGTTTCGGTATCATCAACGCAATTCAGGGAAAATATTTAAGAAATTAAAAGAAAAGACCTCGAATTGAAAGTGTGCACCCATAGGAGAAGATTGGCCGGATGATACACTTAAACAGCAATAGTTTGTTATCCAGCTGTAGTCTAGACCTTCAATTGATCAGCGGATACAAGGATTTGATAAGCCCGTTTGACTTTCCAATGCTTTTGTTGATATGTTTGTCAAGTAGCAACTTTTGATCTAGGATTAGTCCTAAGTACTTAACTTCGTGGGTCCACGGAATTTGGGTGCCACAGACCTTGATCATGGATGACGGAAAATGATGTGCAGCGCATCTTCGTGTGAAAAAAATAGCTTGGGTCTTATTCGGGTTTATATTAATTCGCCAGCTACGTTGATATTTCTCAAGTTCGTTTTGGGCGTGTTGGAGTTTGGTGGTCACTATCACAGGGTCATCATCTGTAGGAAGGGAAATGGTCTAGAGTAGATGAACTACCCCTGCCTTGTGGAGCACGAGTGAATTTTTGTGGATAATGTATGTAAAAATTATGGTTCTCGTGCTCGTTGAACTGTATTCGGCCAGTTTTGTTCATTTTACTGCAGTTCCAAAATCGATGACGAGCATTTAGATCCCCTACGATGAAGAACGGTTCATTAAAACGTATGAGGCTCCTTAAATCCCTCCTGAAGTGGTTGGTGTTACAGGATCCCAGAAAGTACACAGCAATGATGTGGACAGGTGTAGAATCGGATGTAACTGTGACTCCTACGGTTTCAATTACTGAGGTTTGTAGATCGATCTGGGTAAAGAGTATTCCCTTGCGAACGAAAATTGCAACTCCCCCTCCTCGGTTGATTTCCTCACTATCCCGGTCGACTCCCACGCAGGTGAAGTTCGCGTCGAAGATTGAGGTCTTTGATGTAAGCCACGTCTCAGTGACCACCGCTATATCCACGTCATACCTCTCCAAAAATTCGTAAAACTTGGCTGATTTATTTTTGATGCAACGACTGTTCCAGTTTAGAACTTTTAAGCTACAGTTATTAGACATTGCATTCGTACTTTATCATAAGCACAGACAGAGCAGCGAAGTGCATTGCCTTGGAACGGCAGGCGGAAAGACGTTCGAACATTTCTTTCGCCAAGTTGAGGAACTCGGTTGCAGTTTCGCAGCATCATTTACAGCAGGAGTGTTCGACTTCAGCACATCATCAATATTGCGAGTTGGATTGACGAACGATGAAGTAAACGTGCGACCTCGTCCTTGTGTAGAGTTGCGATTTGCCAGTTGTTCCTTCCTCTTCTCTAGGGCTTCGATGTAGCGTTTCCTTTCGGGGCAACCCCTGTAATTGGCAGTGTGATTCTGCTTGCAGTTAGCCCAGCGTATTTGTTCCCGTGTTCCATTCACATCTGCTGCTACAGATGTGCGAGATGGTATTCTGCATTCTGAGGTCAGGTGGAACTCATCCCATGTCCGAACTGCTGGCATCTGAAGCATTGTATTGCATCCGTTGTCCTGCGGGTGTAGAAGCGCCACCCAACGATAACATTGAACAGCGCTTTCGTTTTTTGTAGTTCCTGTAGCCGCATTGTTCCTTTTTCGAAGGTCAGAAGGAAAAGTGCACTATCTCCTTTAGTATGCAGTAATTTAACATCCAGAGGTGTGATTTTGTTGCGTTTCACTTCTGCTTTGACCTCCTCTAAGTCAAGCCATGGCAACCCGTACAGAACAATTTTAGGAGGTGTTACATCATTTGTTCCATGGGTATAAACCTTAACATTCTCGGATTTCAGTGCATCGACAATGATTGTGAAATGTTGTTTACACTTCGATATAATCTGGATTTTTTCCCTGCTCATCCTCAAGGTGTAGTCCCCGGAGACAATACCCAGCGATGCCATCATTCTGTTGATTTCAATTACGGTTTTGCAGTACACATTAATGGGTGGACAACGGCTTTTTGGTTTCGGTTGATGTTCATTGTTTTCATTGTTACCATCACCAGCAGCAGCAGCAGCAGCAGCAGCAGCAGTAGTAGTAGTCGATTGTTAGAATATCGAAGGAATTTTTGGTTGGAACGTTGGACCGTATGGCTTCGTTTCGATATTGTGCCGGTTACTGGTCCCAGGCTGCGTCGATATCCTACCCATGCCAGAGCTTTGGCTGGTTTGATCGCCTTGAGGATGTGTATCGGCATTTGTCTGTTGTACTAGTCCATGTGGTGTCAGTAAGTTTTCAACCACAGCATTGATTCCCGTTGAGGTTAGTCGAACTTTAGATTTGTCGGAGTTTTTACGGATCATCATATACAGCGATCCACCGGAGGTGGCGTTAGCTCTCGCGACAGTCGCGATTCGACCCGTAGCTAGTTTAACCAGATTGAATTTGTTTATTTTTAACGATTGGACTAGGAAATTTCTATCTTTACACGCGAGCAAAACTGGCAATATTAACCACTTGACGTTTAGGCTTGAACTCGTGTTTGATTTTAATGTGTCACGAGAAACGAACAAATGTGCATTAAGGCGTTTTTTATGTTAGTCACTGTTTGCTAGGGTTTAGAATATTATGTGTGTATGTTAGTTTTAAGTTGAACACGATTGTCATTGGAGTGGGTATTTCACCTGTTGACGAATAAACAATAATAATAATAATAAGGTGGTTTGACTTGGAACGAGTGATCGATTTGAATTGTACTTGCCTGATATAGAAAGTTGGGAGACTCCCAATCCACTTCCGCACTCAGGACCAGGACGACGTCGGAGAACGTTGGCAGCAAAAGACACGACTGAGTGAGTCAGAGGATTGGGAACTACTGAAATGTGCGTCCTGCTTGTTCAGAATTGTATCAGTTGTTCTAGAAGCATAATTGTTAATCCCGCCACGTACACGGTTCCGACGAGCCACAACATCCCTACTGTTGCTAACGTTGATAAGTCGTATCCACACCCAAGCCATGCACAGGGGATTGTAAAGAGTGCGAAAGGTCAGAGAAAGTAGGATCGATCAAAACAAACTACCAGTGGAAACAAAGATTTGGAGTGCTTCATTACTGAGCGAGAACAAAAATAAGCTGCTTTTCGCGAGTGAATGTTTGGCGTTGCAATCTGGGCTTGCAAATTGATGTTTTTGAACGCAGTAAATTAGGGATTTAGATTTGAAATTATCGACCGTCGGTCTATCGTTTCGTTGGTGGTATTGGAAGTCGATTTGGTTTCTCCGGCGGATGCTCTGATCTTTGGTCGTCACGGAGGCGCACCGGTCTTTAGTTCCACCGTCGATCCCTAGCAGCCAAAAAGAGGAAACTGCCTTCATCGCCTTCGTCTTCGTCGTCTCTCTTCAGCTACGGCAGAAGCAATCAAACAACAGAAGAAGCAACAACACCATGAAAAAGAAAAACAAGGAACTAAACTAAATCTAAAAGCTAATAAGAAGAAGGAAAAAGTGAATTGAACTAAATATTAAAGTTAAAGCTGAATTTAATTTAATTTCCTAATCTATTTAGGCTATCATAAGCTAAAAACCTACATTTGAAGACAACTTAATACACAACTAAATTAAACAAATAAGAAAAACGATAGCGAATCACCAAAAGTAAGTGCATCTTGTTAGAGACCTATCTCTTACTAATTCGATTATGAATTCACAGGAACTTTGTAATTCTCGTTTCTTGTTTACCGGAAATAAATTAACAAAACTCAACGATTCGTCTTATCGCCCAACATTTTACAAAATTCTTTTGCGGTAACTGTGTGATGTCGGACAAAAAAGCTAAATTTGGATCTGGAAAGGGTGGCCCTGCAGAGGATTTGTTCACCGATCGTCGAGAAGATGGAGAGGGCATGGCGTACTCAGCACCAAGGATGTGGAGCGAAGTAGCCGGTTCTACACGCGATATTACTGCAGTTACTATCACCGATAGCCCTATTGTCGCTGCGAATGCAACGAGTGCAGCAGCGGTCGTGACGAACGATACAGTAGGTGTGACTAGCCAGATAGAAGGCGCATCGCGCATTGCAGCAGTAATCACCAGTACTTTGACTGGTCCGGTAATGGTAGCAAATCTCCCCCCTCCTAACCGCCAGGTAAATGTCAACATTGCAAATAACGTAAGTGCCAAAAAGAAAGGAGCAGTCCCGAAGCAACCGCCTTCAACTGCAGAACTGATCAACAAATCTCCCCTATTAAATATACGCGGGAAAGTCGTCGTCAGACGGAATCCGGAACGTCGTGCGCGGCCAAATCGGTACAATAGCTGTGAGTGGTGTGCAGATAGTGATAATAGTAGAATGGTGCAATGTGATGGTAGCGATAAATGGTTCCACTTTTCCTGCGTGGAAGTTACAGAAGGAATTGCCGAAATCAGTTGGGTCTGCCCACTATGTCCAGTCGGTAGGAGCGAAGTCGAACATCAAACCCCAGCTGAATACGCTCGATCAGTGGTGCAGGCCAATAATCCACCCCTACAAGAATCTAGTGATACAAAATCATACGGAAAGAAAAGCAGCAAGCGGAGTGAACAAAGGAAGATAGACTTAAAGCTTCAGAAACTCGAGGAGCAGAAGAGGCTGGAGCAAAAGTTCCTGGAGGAAAAGTTCAAAATTTTGGAAGAGTTGGAAGATTATGGTGAGACTGATTTGGACGACGACGAGGATCTCGAGAAGATGTCTAACGTTTCTCAATGGATTAGAGAAACTGAAGGTGGTGGAGCAGCTCAAGACTCTGGTGTTGTCGACGAAGATTTGGTGGAAGTACCTAGGATAGTTCCAGACGAACTCATCGAACATCTAGAAGCGGGCAACCTACGACGAGTGAGCCAGCAACATCGCTCACAAGCAGCATGGCGTAATACACTACCTGAATTCACTCCCGGACAACGTTCTACCCCGCAGACAAATCCTACATATGTGCGCTTTCCCACGCTCCCAACACCCAGACTAAAAATGCAGGCTTCCTCGCAACCACTGCCGATAGGTCCAACGACTTCAGCAACAGAACCGGAACCGACTCCTGCAGAAGAAACCATATGTATCCTCAACCGAAGCCAGTTGGCCGCGCGACAAGCGGTGTCAAAAGATCTGCCTGAGTTCGATGGAAACCCGGAAGATTGGCCATTGTTTTTCTCGATGTTCACATCATCAACGCAGATGTGTGGCTTTTCAAACGAGGAGAACATGCTACGACTACGAAAGTGCCTTAAAAGTAAGGCACTAGAGGCTGTTAGATGCCGATTGTTGCATCCGTCCAACGTGTCTGGCGTCCTTTCGACGTTGAAGATGCTATACGGCAGGCCAGAAGCGATCGTCCAAGCAGCGATAACAAAAATACGCTCCCTACCACCACCGGAGATCGAACGCTTAGAGAGTCTGGTCAGCTTCGCACTAACTGTCGAAAATCTAGTAGCAACGATAGCGGCATGTGGCGTCCAGGACTTTGTGTACAATGCTTCGCTCAAGTTCGAGTTGATCGAACGATTACCGCCAACGCTGAAGTTAGATTGGGCGAAGCATTCCAGAGGCAATTCAGCCCCGAACCTCGTGGATTTCAGTTCTTGGCTATATTCCATGGCAGAGGATGCAAGCGCAGTCATGCAGTCGTCCACCAACGCTTCACGAAGTCGATGCAACAAGAAAGACGCGTTCATCAACGTCCATTCTGACACTGACAATTAGCGATCAGGATCTCCTGCCGCATCAGAGAAAGACTCGCGTACCCAATTGCGAGAATCAAAGGAATGCTTCACGTGCAAAGGTTCTTGCCTTTCGCTTGCTAAGTGTAAACGTTTCATCGAGTTGAGCTACGAGTCGAAGTGGGCAGTAATCCGTGAAGCGAGGCTGTGTCGAAAATGCCTCCGTAAGCACCACGGAATGTGTAGACAACAAAACAAATGCGGAGTCAACGGATGTAGTTACCTGCATCACCCCCTGCTTCACAACGAGCGAACTGAGGTCACTAGAAACTTCTCCAGAACGGAAGCATCTAAGAACAGTTGTAACGTGCATCAAGCCCAGACAAATGATGTGTTGTTCCGGATCGTTCCAGTGGTGCTCCATGGTCCATCAAAGATTGTTCATACTTACGCATTCATCGATGATGGGTCTGAGCTTACGCTTATGGAACATTCTCTAGCGGAAGAGCTTGGATTGCACGGATCTCAGAAGGCATTATGTTTAAAATGGACAGGTGGTACCAGGCGAATGGAAAACGAATCTATAAAAGTAGAGGTGGCTATTTCTTCGATAAATGACACATCCCAAATATATAAAATGTCAGATGTTCGTACTATACAGGAGTTAAAACTTCGACCACAAACCCTGATAGCTTCCGAAGTGCAGAGTCGGTATAGTCATCTTGCTGGAATACCCTTCGATTCCTACACCGATGTAAGTCCACGAATCCTGATTGGTCTGGACAACGCGCAACTAGGACATGCGTTCAAAAGTCGGGAAGGGAAGCCATCTGAACCGATAGCCGCCAAAACACGTCTAGGATGGATCGTATACGGAAGCTGCTCGGCCAATAATCACCTCGAAAGTCATATCAACTATCATGCCATACAAGTTTGCGAGTGTAACGAAGGATCAGACTTAAGTCTCCACGCAGCGATGAAAAACTACTTCACTCTCGACAGCATGGGTATCTCCAAGCCTGAGAAGTTACCGCTCTCTGTAGACAATAAGCGTGCTATGGATATTCTTAAATCCGTGACAATACCGAAGAATGGCCGCTTCGAATCGGGCTTTATTTGGAAGTATGACGATGCTAGGCTCCCCAACAGTAAAGCGATGGCACTCCGGAGATGGGAGTGCTTAGAGCGGCGCATGAAGAATGACGAAGGATTAGCGAAAGCGCTGCGCGCAAAAATGACCGAGTACGTCCAGAGAGGGTACGTCCGGAAATTGACCAGAGATGAGCTGAAGACTCGCCAACCGCGCGAGTGGTACCTGCCAGTGTTTCCTGTTTTTAATCCTAACAAACCGGGAAAATTGAGGTTGGTTTGGGATGCAGCTGCAACTGTTCAAGGAATCTCCCTAAAC
The DNA here is from genome assembly GCA_034211315.2 of Aedes japonicus. Lineage (NCBI taxonomy): Eukaryota > Metazoa > Arthropoda > Insecta > Diptera > Culicidae > Aedes > Aedes japonicus. The sequence goes on along the minus strand of JASCZW010010510.1, from coordinate 12,647 downwards.
TCGGTCTTATTGAAAGGACCCGACCAGGTAATGTCACTACTGTCTGTCTTGATCCAGTTCCGAGAGTTCCGAGTCGCAGTATGCGGGGACATACGTGAAATGTTCCATCAAGTTCTGATGCGATCTGATGATCAGCATTGTCTGCGATTCTATTGGAAGGAACATTCAAGGGAAAGCCCGCCGGATGTATACGTTATGTTAGTGATGACGTTATGTTAGTGATGACACAACGCGCTTGCTGCTCGCCAACAACTGCACAGTACGTAAAAAACATCAATGCGAAACGATTCGAACAAGAGTACCCACAAGCCGTGGATGCCATTGTAAAAAAACATTACGTTGACGACATGTTCGCTAGCGTCGAAACAGAGGAAGAAGCCGTCAAGCTGGCACAGGACGTGAAACGCATACACGCCGCAGGGGGCTTCGAAATGCGAAATTGGCTGTCCAATTCAACGACTGTTTTGGAATCTTTGCAGGAAGTAGCAACCGAGGAGAAGAGCCTCGGAATCGGCGAAGATAATGCTACCGAAAAAGTACTGGGCCTTTGGTGGAACACGACTATGGACTGCTTTACTTTCAAGGTATCTCCACGATACGATCACGACTTGCTGTATGGACACCGTCGACCAACTAAACGCGAGGTGCTTCGAACGCTTATGATGATGTTTGACCCGCTGGGTTTTATTTCACACTTCCTTATGTACCTAAAGGTACTGCTGCAGGAGATTTGGAGGTCTTCAGTCCACTGGGACACCCCTATTGGAGAACCACAGTTCCAGAAGTGGCTGATGTGGTTGAAAGTAATGCCAGACGTTAACAACGTCCAGATTCCACGGTGTTATCGGCTATATGTGTCACTAGGAAGCAGCTGCAAAATTCAAATGCACACATTCGTCGATGCGAGAATGGATTCGCAGCGGTTGTGTATCTCAGGTTCGAAGAAGGAGATGTGATCGAAATTGCGTTCGTCAGTCCAAAAACAAGAGTTGCCCCGTTCAAATTTCTTTCTATTCCCCGCTCAGAGCTGCAAGCCAGTGTTCTCGGAGTTCGTTTAGCGAACAGCGTCATCCAGTCACTATCTGTCAATGTGTTGCAGCGCTACTTTTGGACTGATTCCAGAGATGTTCTCTGCTGGCTCAACTCTGATCATCGACGATACAGCCAGTTCGTAGCATTCCGGGTGAGTGAAATATTAGAGACCACCGATGTTAACGAATGGCGGTGGGTTCCAACAAAACATAACGTGGCTGACGAAGGAACCAAATGGACCCGCCATCCTGATCTCAGTGCATCCAGCCGTTGGTTTCTAGGACCGGAATTCCTCCGGAAATCTTATGCAGAATGGCCTGAAGTCCCACAGTACAGAGCGACAGATACGGAACTGCGAGCACACTTGTTAACGCACGTCCCCACGGCAGAATCAATCATAAATCCGCAGAACTTCTCGAATTGGGCTACGATGCTACGTAGCACGGCATACGTCTTCCGATATATCTCTAACTCAAAACAGATGGTCAGAACAAAGCAACGAACTAGTGGACCGCTGACGCACCAGGAGTTAATAAGAGCCCAAAATTTTCTATATCGTCTCGCGCAGAGTTGCGAGTACCTTGACGAAATTGCTATCCTTTTCAGTAATCGTCTAAATGAAGTGAACAAGAAGCTGATACCCAAAAGTAGCTCTATTGCTTATTTCTGTCCCTTCCTAGATGAATCTGACGTGCTAAGGATGCGTGGCCGGACCGGTGCGTACTCATTAATCAACTACGACGCAGTTAACCCTGTTATCCTTCCTCGTAATCATTACATCACACGTCTGTTAGTGCTTCATTACCATTGCAAGTATCACAACCACAACACTGTTCTCAACGAGATTCGTCAGCGATACAGAATTCCTCGCCTAAAGTCCGCGTACAATACAATCCGGAGGCAGTGCCAGAGGTGCATGAACGAAAGAGCAATGCCACAACCACCAGCCATGAGCGATTTACCTCCATCTCTTCTGGCTGCTTACTGTCGACCATTCACGCACATGGGGTGGATTATTTCGGCCCGATCATGGTCTCCGCGAATCGAAAAACGGAGAAACGCTGGGTGTTGATTGCTACCTGTCTAACCATCCGTGCCATACACTTGCAAATTGCACACACACTCAGTACCGATTCCTGCATTATGGCTTTGCGAAATGTCATAGGTAGGAGGGGTTCACCGGCAGTCATCTATAGTGACCAAGGAACCAACTTCCGGGGTGCTAGCAATGAATTGAAGGCCGTTTTGGAAAATTTGGATCGGGAACGCATTATGGTCGAGTTCACTACGCCACACACCAGCTGGAGTTTCAACCCACCAGCTTCCCCACACATGGGTGGGGCGTGGGAGCGTCTCATCCGCACCGTCAAGCAGAACCTCGGTAAGCTGCTACCACACTGTACGATCTCATACGAAGTCCTAGAAAACCTGCTCATAGAATTGGAAAACGTGGTAAATTCTCGACCACTAACAGGGATTCCTCTCGAAGACGACGAATCTCCGGTGCTCACCCCTAACCACTTCTTACTGGGATCATGCAATGGTCTGAAACCGTGGGTAACACTTGATGACAGCCCTGCGGCACTCCGAAACTGTTGGCAGCTCTCTCAGATTTTGGCCAACCAGTTCTGGAGACAATGGCTTCGAGACTACCTGCCGTCGATCACCCGGCGAACGAAATGGTGTGACCCAGCAAAACCCATCGAAGTCGGCGACATTGTTGTCATCGTGGACCCGAACTTCGCACGGAATTGTTGGCCGAAGGGTCGTGTGATATCTACAAAACCTGGAACCGACGGTCAAGTTAGGTGGGCCACTGTCCAGACCGCCAGTGGCATCTATGAGCGTCCAGCAGTGAAGCTCGCCGTGTTAGACGTGGGCGTTTGCAAGAATACGCCTCAGGCTGACCATCGGCGCATTCCGGGGGGAGTGTTAATCCCGCCACGTGCACGGTTCCGACGAGCCACAACATCCCTACTGTTGCTAACGTTGATAAGTCGTATCCACACCCAAGCCATGCACAGGGGATTGTAAAGAGTGCGAAAGGTCAGAGAAAGTAGGATCGATCAAAACAAACTACCAGTGGAAACAAAGATTTGGAGTGCTTCATTACTGAGCGAGAACAAAAATAAGCTGCTTTTCGCGAGTGAATGTTTGGCGTTGCAATCTGGGCTTGCAAATTGATGTTTTTGAACGCAGTAAATTAGGGATTTAGATTTGAAATTATCGACCGTCGGTCTATCGTTTCGTTGGTGGTATTGGAAGTCGATTTGGTTTCTCCGGCGGATGCTCTGATCTTTGGTCGTCACGGAGGCGCACCGGTCTTTAGTTCCACCGTCGATCCCCAGCAGCCAAAAAGAGGAAACTGCCTTCATCGCCTTCGTCTTCGTCGTTTCTCTTCAGCTACGGCAGAAGCAATCAAACAACAGAAGAAGCAACAACATCACGAAAAAGAAAAACAAGGAACTAAACTAAATCTAAAAGCTAATAAGAAGAAGGAAAAAGTGAATTGAACTAAATATTAAAGTTAAAGTTGAATTTAATTTAATTTCCTAATCTATTTAGGCTATCATACGCTAAAAACCTACATTTGAAGACAAATTAATACACAACTAAATTAAACAAATAAGAAAACGATAGCGAATCACCAAAAGTAAGTGCATCCTGTTAGAGACCTATCTCTTACTAATTCGATTATGAATTCACAGGAACTTTGTAATTCTCGTTTCTTGTTTACCGGAAATAAATTAACAAAACTCAACGATTCGTCTTATCGCCCAACAATAATGTATCGTCTAATGAGAGATTGGCAAGTTCCAAACTACGTCTGAAGAACTAGTGCTGAAACATGAACCAGCTTAACGCAGTGAAAGATGTGCTGGTCGATTTGAACTGTATAGTAACTTGTGGAATTGCATTTCGAACACTGATTTGAGAGCATACAATAAGCTCAATAGGATTGAAAGACTAACCCACCAGGCTGTGATAACTATTCTACTGAAAAAGGTACAAACAATGGTAACGTTGAATAATATTGTTGGACTTATGTACTAACAGGAATATGTCTAACATAATCAGTTCTCTTATCTCATCATCATAACAAACAAACAAAAATGCTCTTACGAGATTACTTATAAATCGTTGATTACATTGAGGATTATTGCACTTACCTCCCAAATGCATCCACCCTACTGCAAGATCTTCGGATTGGCCACCCGAAAGACATGTGGTACCATATCAGCCAGAGTACGGAACAGTTCCTCGGAGATGTCGTGTGGCAACAGGAGCTGCAACGTGTTAAGCTCCGCCCCTCCCCAGCTGGCCGACTCTATCATAAATCCTTTGGCGCATTTAAACACGAGCTCAGCCCGCCGCACACACCAGCTGACGGTCATGTCCTAGAGAGAAGAAAACAAATCCAATAAATAAAAGAACCCAAAAGCATCATTCAACTGTTTTCTAAACCAACCTCAGACATGTCGTGTCTCAGCAGACCCGGAATGGTCAACGTCGTAACGTCGTGTCGACTGGAGATCTTCAAAATATTCCGTAGACCCAAGATCACCGAATGCCGCGAGTTTATCTCGCTTGGACTTTGGAACTTTTCGTCCGAAATCAGATGAAATATGACGTGCGAATGGGACAGATTCGAGTGTCGAGTTATGAACACATCACCCGGCTTCAGTCGGTTGGAGTTCCTATCCGAACGACCATCTGGACCCATGTCTTGCTCGTCCGAGCTATCTCGTAGTTTCCGCAAATCGTCCTGAATCTTTTCGATCTGATGGTCAACCTGATCGAAGTGGAACTCAGTGGACATGTTGGCACATCTACGGATTTCGGAATCCGGCGAAACGTTTCCTGACGGTGTCAAGACCACGATTCCGCAGAGTGAGCTGGAGTATAAGCCCAGTGCCACATTTGGACCGCCAAAGCTGGTATCACTGTACAACGGACTGCACAGGTCGGAGATTTTGGTGCTAAGAATTCGTATATTATGCATATGCTTCAACTGCGACCCTAAGTGGATGGTAAAGCTTTCCTCCATCGACGGTCCTTGAGTTGAAATCATCGACCAACGGTTTCCAATCTGTGTCGGACTGTCCGACTCGGCAAGAAAGTTTGCATCAATATGTGTCGTTATCCATTCTCTGTATTCGTACTTCTGATGGCCTCTGGTAGACTCTAATTCCGATTCGCACTGTTTACGTATCATATTTTGCATGCTGTACTGTTTCGCCAGAATGTGATTGATATTTTCCGAGGTCACAGAAATGTCCAACAACTTCATTTTCGATTCAATTTCTTCCTGATGCAGTGTGTTCATAGTGTTGATTTGCTGTGTCATCTGCGCGGTTAGATTCGTAATGGTTTTGGCATAGTCCCGTTCCTTGGCCAAAATTTCCGACAGCACCGATGAGTGCACCAACTGGTGATAGCTTTGCGCAAATATTTCCTCATCGGATGGACCGACCCTGTCTGCATATTCCAATATCTCATCTTTGTACAGTTTCTCCAAGTCCAGCGCCAGTGCATCGACATCCACATTCCCAGTTCTCAACTTTTCCACCAGTGCCTCATCTCTATCGTCGTAATAGTTTTGGTTTTCCCTTTCAATGAACTGCCTCAGTGACACTTTTAACTCTTTATCAGCCTGCAAAAACTTCATTATCGAATCCATCCGCTCGGCTACGATCCGGTGTGCCAACTCATCCGGGCTGCTGCGGTACGGAATTATCACCGGATAGATAAGCTTAGCCGGCTTGTCGTCGAAGTTTGTGAACTCATAGTGAAAGTCTACCACTTTGCTAGGTTCCAGCTCCATATTTTCTTTTAGACTGATTTCTGTGTTCTAAAAAATATCACCAACTTGATATAACAATTATAAATTACAAAATCAAACTGGATATTGATATAAATTACAAAAAAATACACTATCAACTCCCCCACGAAAAAACAGTAAATCTAGCTAGAATATTATTTTGATAAACGAACCGATGATGATGATGATGAATATTGATGATGACGTTTCGAAGCAGAGATGCCAGATAGAAAGACTGTATCAACACGACAGGAGTCAAATACCCATTAATGGGTATGATTTTATCAATTTTCCTAACACCCCGTTCGCACTACAAGCTATATTATTATGGTTTCAGTTGAAAATCGAATTTATCGACTAGCGACAATCGATTTTACTCTCGTTCTGTACGTTAAACCTTATGTCGGAAGTAGTGCGCTGTACAGCTCATCTGATGCGCTATACAACGCACTACTTCCGACATTAGGTATAACGTACAGAACGAGAGTAAAATCGATTGTCGCTAGTCGATAAATTCGGTTTTCAACTGAAACCATAATAAGTGATATAGAGTATCTTGATATCAGAATCTATACATATAGTTTTCACTGGAAATAATATTCATGTCATTTCATATCAAGATACTCTATATCACGTAATATAGGTTGTAGTGCGAACGGGGTGTAACAATGCCCCACATAATCACAAACCATCTCTGGACCATTTCCCTTATCGTTGACGACCGTTTACGTTATTGTTACGACATTTACCATTATAGGTGGCAACTATAAACTAGGCGATATGTTCATTTCAACAATACATTCATTGGGTAGGTGAATTTAAACGCGGCCTCTCCAGAATGTGAGGCTGAGGCAAGTTTCGACGTTCGCAACATTAGCCAATCATCACACAGAAAGAAATCTTGTAGTAAAAACTACCATTTTACCCGACTACGCCTATCTTTAAAACTACCATGAAATTTCAGTCAAATTTACTACGTTTACGGTAAAATCTTCAACGTTTGTGGTATATTTGACAAACCTCATATTGATATCAACCGCACCATGGTTGATCTAATCGCAGGCATGTTAAAATCAAACACATTTATAGTCAGCTGAAAATTGTTGGTGATTGCGGTTAATATAACCCTCGAAATGGTAGTTTCTACTGCGACTTTTTTTTTTTGCGTGCACATTATTCGGTACACGATTACTTTACTGATAGATTCTATGTGTCCATACATTGATTTTTGCAATCTGCTTTGTACAATGAACCCTATGTGCAGGACGCATAGTTCTTTTGGTTCCATCTAAAATCCATGTGTGGCCGCACATAATATTCATTTGGCACATAATTTTCATTTGCCCTTCTAATGGGATTATGTTTATGTGTGGCAAATCAAATCTATTAGAATTACTTATGGATTTTTACCATTAATTATGTGCAGATTATTTTTCGTGTACACACTTAGAAAATAACACCGAACTCGGTTCAATTTTCTACCGAACCACATCGGCTACCAACAAGAAACCGAATAAATCGTTTATATATACTGTTTTCGGGTGACTTTTAAGAACCAAACCTTTTAAGACTTTTAAGATATTCAAGAGTTCGATACACGAGAACCGGGAAAACTCGGTAAACTGAACCGAGCATTCGCTGAATATTCTGAAACGTCAAACTTTTCTCTTTGAGTCAATTCCGCGACGGCTATGTCAACCAAATAATTCGGTTATTTTAGCTGAGTTGATAAGACCTGAAAAATTGTCAGCCATTCTATCTCCCTACTGTGTCGTTTTTTCAAGGGAAAATGAAAAAAAAAACAACAGTATAATGCACTTTAGTAATGGATGAGGATTATGAGGATGAGGTTCAATAAACAATGTAACTGACAAAACTGGTTTTATTGCTATAAAATTTGAAACTATATCACAGAGAACAGACATTGATGTCCATATACCTTTTCTTGAAAAACATGTGTAAAAGTATAGGGAGGCAGCCGGTATAAAAAGCAAGTGCAGAGAAAAACAACCAAAACTTTTCAGGTTATGTGCTAGGATTTTTATTGATAAACATTGATATGACACTTATCGCACAACTGCAGCGCCGCCTACCAGGAGCATAACGACATACATTTAAAATGTCGGTTTAAAGTTTTACACAAGTAGTAGACCGAAGATGAACGTCTGATACCTTTTCTTGAAAAACGAGTGTAAAAGTTTGAACGAAAATATGTTGAAACACTAACGCCATCTTTTACCGACTGCCCAAGTTATGTTGAATCATGTTGCCAGTCATTTTTTTTTACTTCCAACACAACGTTTGGAAACGTTGCTGTCAAAATTCAAAATAAAACTATTGGTATCTGAATCGGTGAAAAAGTATTTATTCCAGCTCTGATTTTACATAGGATTTGTAAGATATCTAAAACATCAGCACTCGTGATTCATAGGCCAATTCATTAATCAACCGCTATGGCGACGAAAGTTGTTGGATATAACGAAAAGGCAACTGGGGTTATATCTAGAGAATGTATTGGTACCCGATTCGTCTGGAGTTTGTGAATGCTGTTGCAGCTCTTCGACAAACTCTGGATTCATCCTCCAAGTAGTCACATGACATTCTGATAGAAGAAAATGCAAATATGTTCATACAAAAAGCTTCTAATGCTTTTGGTATAGTTTATGGTATGGTATAGTGATTGTAAGAACATCCGCCTGGCACTGTATTTGGCAAATAACTTGCATGTGAATATCAGATTCAGTTAGATTTTAGACTAAGATTTACTATTATGTTACGGCTGCATTACCACTTATCTTTCCTGGATGGTTCCTTGGAAGCATTGAGAGGAAAGTGAACAAAACGTGTACATATGCACTTGAATGTTTGTAGTCCTGCTGCAGCAAACAGTTGGGTAGCTACAAAAGAGCAACACCCAGCCATGGGCCTGCGTTATAAAACATACTTTCATATGTATTCATAATTTCAAAGGTGAAGAAGAACTTACTTTTCATTATCAGCTGTGAACTGATAAAAGGAAATATTGTATCCTTACTGATTATTGCACCAATAAAATTCATAATTGCGACCCATTTTCCGATTCTATAAACTCAAATGAATATGGACAGTCGGTATAAAAAGCAAGTGCAAAGAACAACAAGGAAAACTTTTCAGGTTATGTGTTACAACTGCAGCGCCGCCTACCAGGAGCATGCACTCAAAAATGAATATCATAAGGTTATACAATGAAATCTACGTGGTTGCCATAAGCAAACCATTAGAAGTGATTGTGAGTTCAATCATACACACTTAGAAAATTTTACAGTATTCGGTAATTTTTTACCGAACTTTCAACATCTGAACGTTCGGTAATCCGATTCACCGGATTTCGGTGAAATTTTACAGTATTCCGGTAAAAAAATTACCGGAACTTGTCAAATTTTACCGAAGTCCGTGAAATTGGATTACCGAACTGTTCAGCTGTTGAAAGTTCGGTAAAAAATTACCGAATACTGTAAAATTTTCTAAGTGTGTAGCATTTCATAACGTAACGTTGTGAAATTCAAACCTTTTCCTTGTGGCAAATTTTTATAAGGTTATTTAATGAACATTGAAAGGTTTTTTTCACTAGTGTACTCCCAGACCACACACAGAAGAAAAAAAGTACCCATTTGAGCAGTTGCGTGTGGGAAGCCAATTTTGGGTATAGGTATGTCAACCGACCAGTTGGGTATAAATAACTTACTTATGGGTAGAATTCACCCAAAAGTAAGTTATTTATACCCAACGGGTCGGTTAACATACCTATACCCAAAATTGGCTTCCCACACGGAACTGCTCAAATGGGTACTTTTTTTCTTCCGTGCACATTTTTATCATCCTACTTTGAATAGTTCTAATCAACCGTGTGTAATGCGCCACTTTCAAAAGAATGTGACCCAAAATTTGTTTACAGAATTTACTTTCCGCGCGCAAATATTCCAGACTGCACAACATCCAGAAGGCAGTACTGTGATCACATTAGCATTATTTGATCGAGTTCGGTGCGTGTTGCTCGCGAGGTTCAAGTTCCTACAGTACGGATATTATCCTCGTATTTTAATATTGGACAACAACTTGGACAATTTGATTCCTATCAAATGAATATCGCGTAAATGTTATTTTATTGTGCTTCAATTTAAACCATTCTACGGACTGGGATAAGTTCGTAGCGGTGCTTCTGCTCGGGCTACGGACGATTTGAACGATTGACGATAGACAACGATCTATGCTAGAAAAATAATATTGTAGCCTTTCAAGACTTGGATATATTTTCGAATATACCATATTTCACAAAACATCATGGCTGTGAGTATAAACGAAGCGAAATTGTAAATTAGATAAAGAAGTTTGTAATTTTTTTCATTTCTTCAATTGGCGCAATTAAGTTGGCATACGAGGACTCGCGGATGTCGATGGACGGAGATCTGTCAAATTTGTCACCTTGTAAGCCGGTCACAAGCGACAATAAATCAACAGCAGCTACAACAACGACAACAAACAACAGCTTGTCATTGCTGTCATCGAAGGACCATTGTCTTCTCGGCGAAGGAACAGAAGCATTATCCAGCAGCGATAGTATTGCACAGAAATTGAAAGTTGAAGAAGGATTGAAGTCGACCCCGGAACCAAAAACCGGAAGTAAGAGTTGGGCCGATATTGCTGAAGAAGAAGAGGAGAAATCAGATTTAAATTCGGTAAGTGAAACTTTTATTTTTGCGTCGGCTTCCCTGTGTTGATGATTTATGGCGTCGGTCTATTGTTCTATAATCTGAATTGTATTTCAAGAAAGGCGAATTGAAGGAATGCAAATCGGATAGCAAAATGTCCATGGACGAAAGCAGCAACAGCAACATCAGTCTTCGATCCAATGGCTCTGGTCGGCAAATCGAGATAGATATTCTCGGTAAGGAAGTCTTCTGCGTAGAGGGAGTTACTGTTTTGAGGTTATCGAGTGTTTGTGTTTCCAGATTCGGCCAACGTGGAAAAGTACGAGAAATTGATTCGCGATGAGAAGATTAAGTCGCCATTCAAGCGGCGGCTTTCCGGCGGAGGCGAAGACGATGAGACGGTTGATGGTCATGCCAAGTTCGAGGATGCTGAAACGAGTACCGATGGTACATCACAGCACAAGAAGACAAAAACAGACGAAAACGATCACGGTCGGGAACGTTTCCGGCGGGAAAGTTCTTCCAGCTCAGGCGACGGCAGTAGCCAAAGTAGCCGCAAACCAATGCAGTATGAAAAGGATTTGGCCATCCTCGAGCGTCGTCAGAAGCAAATCGATTACGGGAAAAACACGCTCGGCTATGAGAACTATCTGCAACAGGTGCCAAGGTGAGGATTGCTTTGTGTTTTTAAACTGGCGTGGATGGTTAAATGACACAGTGGTATTTTATTTCGCTAGGGACCAGCGCAACAAGGATCACCCAAAGACGCCACCAAAGCATGTTAAATACAGTCGTCGGGCTTGGGATGGGGTGGTGAAGGTGTGGCGTAAACAATTGCACTGTTACGACCCGGATGGCAAGTAAGTACCTAGTGCACTAATTTTTTTTTTTTAGCGAAACTGCAAGCACAACTATGCTTACTGTATCAATGGCTCCTCTCAGGCGACAGACAGTTTGTTCTGGTTCACTTTTTAAAAACTAGAATGGACAGCCCAATGGGGTTGTACGTAAAGTTGACGTAGGACTACGTAGCAATGTGTAATGAATCGATTGGACCCATTGGACCAAGCAAAGCCTTGCCAAAAATCAGTGGGGTTGAGTATAACACATTACCGGTTGATGTAGACTAAACTAAACAGTTTGTTGCATTGTCAGGTTCAAAATTTTATATTTTTTTCGTAGAGCAACAGTGAAACGTTGATGCTGTTAGTTGTTGGATTGGATTTTGGTTTCTATGATTTACTCTTTAGAAATCATTTCAAGCGATCCATAGTGATTTTCAATACCGACCCTGATTTTAAGAAATATTTGGTATTGATCGAACAGCAACCATGCAAAATTCAGGATCAACCAGGATTTACGAATTACATAGGTGTCATGCGCATACGATGAGCAGATCCTTTTAATAATTCAGTATACTGCCGTTATACGCATAACTGTCCCATGTTCTATGGGATTCCCTATATACATGGGACAGTTATGCGTATAACGGCAGTATAACACATCCAAATCAGAATATTAGCCCTGTAAAAAGCTTTCAGTGTGAAATACATCATTTAATAGTTATTGGCATTCTGTCGAATTTTGGGGGCAAAACACAAATGATTCAACTCTAAAAACTACCGTTCTACCAGTTAAGACATATTGATTGTGGATTTCTAACACGGTGCGTCATCTCTATATCATCTGCATATACAATTATATGGGATTTCCCATTAATCACCATTTGAAAAAGGTTTACTGAGTCCTAGAAGACTGGTTTATTAACGTTGTTCACAGATTTACACTCAAATTAAAACTAACTTTCCTGGCTGTCTTGTTAACTTTAACTACCTCGAAGATACCTAACTAGAATGTGCTATCGTAAGCAAACGTAAGCTGGCCGTTGATCCGCGATGACTGCTGACTCGTTATTTCGTTCCTTGTGGTTAGCCTGATGCGATGGATTTGGTGAACTGGGTGCCGGATGTGCTGTAATGCGTCAGCTGGGTGTTTGTTGGTTGTCGTTGACTATCTATATGTCGGTATCATCTACAAATATGTCAATATCCTCACCATATACATATACACCGTGTCCAATATATTCTCATACTAAATAAAACTCT
>JASCZW010010509.1:0-36347 GCA_034211315.2 Aedes japonicus | reverse complement strand
GGCTAGGACTAAAGTAAATGCTTGAGTTCCAACCGTTTGAAGAGAAATGGAGCATCACTTAACCTTCTTAGATTAGATGCTCTAAACGGACTTTTTTTTTAGAATAAATGTTTGTTCTGTATTTAACTATTCTTTCCGACTATTCATTTCCATTTTCCTTTGATATCCACTGAAGGCTACGTGGGTTCCCCGTGTCTCCTTAAGGTATATACCAAATTCTCTCTATTACAGTGTTTGGAAATCTATCATGATACTGCTGAATCATCATGTGTCAGGCTACTGATAGTTCACGAACATATTTTTCAAATGTTACAGCGGATCAGCTACCTCTACCGAATAAGAGTATTCAGTTTTGTAACAACGAATTAATAGAGGAAAACGGAGAACAAAAGCTTCACAATATACAGACGATCCGACCATAGCACCGAGAAACATGAGAAATGATTGTGTCAGTGCTTGAACATCTATCACCATACTGCTGAACCATCATATGTCAGGCTGCTGATAGTTCACGAACATATTTTTGAAATGATACAAAGGATCAGCTACCTATGCCGAATACGAGTATTCACTTGTGTAACATCGAGTGAATGAAGCCCCCGTTTTACCAACAAAACCATTAACTTAAATGATCTTTATTATGGAAATATCCAACCGATTTGGAATATTTTAGCAGTGTTGGATTTAGAAACTCAACCATTTTCTCAAAACTGTCTCATTTGACCGGTGGACAGCATCCGTCTCCGGGAAAACCGGATTTCCGGAACCGTGTTCTGAAATTGGTATAAATATCAGATTTCAATAGAAAATCAACAATAATGATACTAAAAGTTGCGGAATGAATACACAGGATTGTGTGTGATTGCCATATGACAATTTGGAGACTTGATCCTGGAACGGTTACTCCGGATCAGGTTCCCATGGGATCACAAATGACCAGAAAACAAGTTCTATTGAACCCTAGCAATATGGGTGTCAAAATTACTGGTATCGTTCCAGAAGAAAGTTTGCCATGTTTATTAGACCATTCGGTCACTTGGCTTTGGAGTGGCCAGTTCAGAGAAGGTTCCCATGGGGTCACGAATGGCCAGAAAATGATTTGATTTGAACCCTAGCAATATGGGTGTCAAAATTCTTCGAATCGTTCCAGAAGAAAGTTTGTCATAATTATTAGACCATTCGGTCACTTGGCTTTGGAAAATAATAAAAGAAAACTGTGCCAGTATCAAGTCATATGACAATCAGGCACATTCCTATGTATTCTATGCATTGCTTTTACACGCAGCGAAAAGTTTTTGCAGTAGAGTTATTAGTACGAGACACTGAAGAAGTCTGCATATTGTAGACGAAATACGCGTATCTGTGAAGATAAGCAAAGGTAGTTGAAATTAAATGGAAAATGCTAATTTTTCTTATAATTTCTAGTTACAGGTATTCCACTTAACAGCTCAAACCCTCCAGCATTCACTAATTTTTTTAAAAACTTTGATTTTGAAGATTCGTACCTGTCGCACCCCTCAAGCCTTTATTCCGTGAATGCATTTCGTTTGCTCGGTCATAAATGGCGTAGGTATTAATTATTCTATTTCCTTCTGTTCGATTTAAATATTTCTTTAATGTTTCAATGGTGTACTGATTGTCTGTAAATAGAAAATCTTTATTGAAATATACATTTCAATATAAATTTTCAATTTCTTACCAAGGAAGCAAACCGTGGCTCAGAAAGTTTAAAACTAATCAATAAATCGACTAGCGCGTCGTTAACTTCCTCGACCTCCTCAAATAATATATCGTATTCATTCGCTGGTATCGGTAGCTTAAAAGTTAAATATCCTTATGAATATTAAGGAATTCTGCTGATGGAATAAGTCAGAGTAAAACTATTGTAAAAATAGGTAAATGAATGAAACCATATCTGGCACATACTCATACTTATGCTCATATCTCGATCCGAATCTTCACCCGGAAATTATTGCCTGATGTATGTTTTGCCCATTGTAGGTCGACTTGAAATAATAAAGAGATTATTCGTCAAAACACTTGTGATAAATTTTCATGAGCTGTTCTAGGGGATTGTTCATTTTGTATAACCTTCAGTAGTGTAGAGGCTAGATCATTTAGAATTAAGGCATTTTAAAATGTGTGTGTTTCTAAAACTTTTCTTTCAATCACACAATCGATTTCAGGTTATGCCTCATTCAGCTTTTCAGTAACAACCGGCGTTCCTCAAGGTAGCTACCTTGGTCCATTCCTTTTTCTACCATATATAAACGACGTGAACTTAAAATAAATTAAAATGTATAAATGATAGTTTTGTAATGTTCCAATAGATTTAACAAACTTTTTCAGGATAGAGTCTATCATAAACGGTTTCATGGACACGGCTAGGTGAGCGATCGAGGAGTGTCTTTGTGGAGATTATTGCGTGTAGAAACTTATCAGTAACTGGTTCCGGTTCATGGTGACTTCAACGAATCATTCTACATTGCAGCTTAATCCACGAGGTGTGCAAACGCCAATGCTAATTCTAATGCTAATAGACTCCTTATAAATCAATTTCACTTTTTTTAAACACTATTTTTTTTTAAACTTTTTTGAGTTTTATAAATCTTTTTAGTATATCCATTCAATTACAAAACATCAACTAAATTCAATTAAACAAAATGAACGTCCTTTGACCTTAAATTTCCATTACTCAACATCGAATTTCAAGAAAATTAATTTGACACAAGTCTTACCCAAACTGAAACCCCTTCACAAATACTCCGCAGACAAATCTCGCCATATCCCGCCATAAGGAATTAAATCCTGGCGAAATGTGTGTATTCAGGTAGAAACCCGTCTCCGACTGTATCGCGCCCACAACGCTTTCCCATCGCCGGATTAGAATTCAATTTTCAATTTAATTCCACCAACATTTAAATTCATTTGAATCAAATGTAAGATTTATTGTATATTTCACGCTTCCTGGCTCTTTCATCGCTGTCGTCGTCGTCGTCGTCGCCGGTTTTACGGCCGCCCTTGGCTTGGCGCTAAAGCTGTAGCAGCAGCAGCACGAGCATCTCGACGCGATTTATGAGATTGTGCGATGTATGTACACGTACCTTTACTTGGGACGGGAAAAGATCTTCGAAAGTAGATTTTGGTTTGCAACTTGCTCCCGACCAATCCAAACCACTCCATTTCACGGTGTAGGTAGAGAGAGGATCTTATTTTGGGACTACCAGGCAAAACATGAATTTCGTCATCACTAATTTATAAAGATGATTTTTGAATTGTGTCATCTTCAGTCATTGTAGTTTAGCCCTCATAATTCCGAACGTTATGTAAATTGTTTATGAATTCATCGCTATTCCTTGATTCTAATCTCAGGCTTGGTTCGTTAAATTTTACGAAGATGGAAATGCATTTAGTTGGAGTTATTTTATGTTATTTCTGTGAGCCTAGAATGGTTGATAAGGCAGAAATAGTCTTGCACCCTATATCGTCCAAGCTAACAGAAAGTGCGAAATATTTGACATGCGGGCTAAGGGTATGTGTTAGTCTGTGAAAAACTTCAACACATTGTAGGATGTTGACGTTTCAAACAAATAAAAGGAAACGAATTTCAAAACAATCCTAGATTTCTTCCAACATTTCATCACTGGCTATGGAAAGCGAACGAAATTCTTTCGCCGAAAAAATTAAAGGCCTTTGAGGAGTTCACATTCCAGCCCGGTGTGACACAGCTGGATGAAACCGTGGAGAATCTTTTCGACACTATCACTCTCATCCCACGCACACATAAACACACATACCTCAAGGAAGATGCTGGAACCGAAATATGAATATCTGTATAAATTTCTTTTAATATTTTACAACCGAGGAATTATTTATGATTTTCTTCTTCTGTTGACGTAGCAATTTTTCAGCGGCAACTTTCGCATGTAGCAGAATGTGCCGGATTCTCGGGCCGCCGATGCGAGTTGCGTCGGTGGTTCCGTTTCGCACCAGCACAGTTCTAAGAAAAGCGGGAGGAAAAAAGTTCACCAAAGCAAGCCGTATTACGAATGGTGAACCAAAAAAAAAAAAATGTTGCAAAAAATATTTCAAAAGTGCACCGGCAAAGTCGGAAACACGCTAAAGCGCCGGATTTGAAAAGAAAGATTACTCGGCATGGCGTCAGGGTGCATTTTGCCGTGGATGTAAATGAGGCAAGGTGCAGTTTCCGTGCAGAATGAGAGAGGATACGGGCAAGCGGGAAACGTGAGCTTAAATCTTGTACGGAAAAGGAAACAGTTATGAAATACCGCACACCGCCGGTTGGAGGTCGACAAAGTTGCACAAAGAAGGGCCCTGCTGGTAGACGGCTTCACTGAAAATCTGATATGAGATGCATCTTCTTAGACCACTTACCTGGGATGGATTATGACACAGCGTATGATGTGCACTTGAATGAACTTTTTTTTTCGGAATTTAAAGGGGACTTTTGGCATAACAATCGTACTTTTTGTGTCCAGGGATGATGATTTGTCAAGCGTCGCCATGAATTTGCTTTTAGCGACATATTGCAAATAGTGATTTTTGACAGTTTTTGAATCAGTGTCGACTCTTTTCGATGAGTTTACAAAATGTGTTTGTGACTTCACGTCTGGAAAAGGTGCTGGTTGTACCTTTGTTGGGTAATCTTACCTTCAGCTTTGCCAGTGCATCCAGTAGGTTAAGGATTGTTTCTATTAGAATTAGGCCGTATAAAATTGTTAATTTTTTCGAAAGGATAAAACGTAATAAAAATTGACGGTATCATTTTTTCTGTTTTTTTAATAGTCTTAAAAAATAAAATAATCGTCACGAATTTTCAAATTTTTCGATGAATTTCACCCGACATTTCTTGTACAGTACTGCTGTCCATCCTATCTACCATCTTTTTCCAGCATTTCTCCAAATCAGACGGAGTTTTAATTGTTTTGCTACATTTCTTTAATTTCCGCTTGATACCTGCCCAAAAATTTTCAATGGGTCGAAATTCGGTAGATGGATACTTTTCTCAATAAAATCGACATTATATCACAGAGAACAGACATTATTGTCCATATATCTTTTTTTCGAAAAACGTGTGTAAATGTTTAAACGAAAATATGTTAAACACTAACTTCATATTTTGCCAACTGCCCAAGTTATTTTGAATCATGTTACCAGTGATTTTTTTTACTTTCTACACAACACAACGTTTGGCAACGTTGCTGTCAAAATTCAAAACAAAACAATTGGTATCTGAAATAAACACAATAAACATTTGTTCGGGTGAAAAAGTACGTATTCCTGCTCTCAATTTACAATGGATTTTGGAAGATTTCCAAAACATCAGCACTCGTGGACGCCGGCGTGTACGCAGCTTGAAAACTGGTACGTGGGCATCGAGCCTTAGTAGACCTGATCAAAAATAGCTAAAATTAAAATTATAGCCTGTTCAGATTGTGAACTGTTTAACGTGATATCATATTAAATGAAAAAACTCGTAGTCCGAATATAAGACTAATTTGAGAGTGCTAATAATTTAATTAATAAATACTTGTTACAGGAGCGAACCAGTGGTGCGAGCACAGAAATATGTAAACAACATTGGCCTAATAGAATTGTGAATATTAATTACATCAATTGAAGAAATACTTCAAAAGATACGAATTTAAAAATTCAAGTCCGTGCGAAAGAACTAGCAGATGTTAAAATCGGCCGATATAATTTAGGATCAAAACTAATATACATGTTTGTTATTTATGTGTTTATTGAATGTAAGCTTTGTATTGTGTAAACGAAAAAGTTTATTTCTCTAATCTTGTGCAGATCCATTCGGATGGCTTTTCGATTACGTATTCCATGACGTTTGTTGGTTTCTGCAATTTTCAGTTGAACACTAACATCAGAAAAATCCGGCATTTGTGTTTATAATTGCAAAGGTGAAGAAAAACTTACATTTCATTATCAGCTGGGAACTGATAAAAGGAAATGCTGTATCCTTGCTGATTACTGCACCGATAAAATTCACATTTGCCATCCATTTCCGATTCTATAAATTTCCACTAATATGGGCAACCGGTATAAACAGCAAGTGCAGAGAAAAACAAACAAAAATGTTCAGGTTATGTGCTAGGCTTTTTAGTGAAAAATATTGACATGACAGTTATCGCACAACTGCAGCGCCGCCTACCAGGAGTATAACGACATACATCTGAAATGTCGGTTTAAAGTTTTACACAAGAAGCAGACCGAAGATGAACGTCTCTTCTCTGTGATTATACTGCTTATCCCATTCTATGGCTTCACGGCTATAATGGCAGCTGGCTAAGTCGGGCCAGAAATTCATGGGATCTTCGTGCGATTGCGAAATTCTTTCCAGAAAACACGCCTTGTGTTTCCCTCCGGTGACGAATACTTTTGTTTTTCTTCCACAACTGCAGATACCTTGCCAAAACCTCAAGTTCGGGTGAATTTATCTGCAAAGACAATATATGCAATATTTGAACTTGTGCAACCGGTGCATCCCACTTATGTTTCACAAAGTAAAATTTTTGACCCGGGATTTGTCCAAAGTCTATGTATTACGTAAATTTTATCGTTCATCAAATTACCTCCGTTGTACTTGGTATTTGCTCGTACAACTTCCTTGCACGGGCTTTGGAAACCAGGTTGTATCTCAGCGTCCTGTTGGGATTTTTGCTGGCATGGTACGATCGAAATCCTTCTCGGATACAGATTCGCCGAACTGGACTGTGTGACGCAGTGAACTTTTTTTTGCCAAATCACTCGCGGAGATCCCACAATCCTTTCAAGCGCAATTCTAAAATCCAAATCTTTCACATTGTGCCATAACAAACAAAGTTGATAATCGTGAACGCTGTTTCCCGTGTTATCAAAGAACGTCATCGATCGGAAAAAAGGAAATGAACGAAAACATCCATGCAGGAGCGGTTAAGACGTACACACTAAGAAAAAAGTACCCAGCGGAGCAGTTAAGTGTGGGAAGCCAACTTTGGGTATACTCATGTTTACTTACCAATGGATACAAGTTACTTACTTTTGGGTAAAATTTTACCCAAAACTAAGTTATTTAAATTCAGCGGTAGGTAAACATGATTATACGCAAAGTTGGCTTCCCACACTTAACTGCTCCGCTGGGTACTTTTTTCTTAGCGTGTGGATTCCATTCTTCGCAAACTTCGCAACATTCACAACTCGTGCCAGCGCAACCGTGTTCTGAAAAATTTGTCTGACTTGATCATTTACATGCACCTACTTCGATTTAATTTGAACACGCTTCTCCGTAAATATCTTTCTCACGAGTTATTATCACGTGGCGAATCACTTACACAGATAAAAAGAAACATTGCATTTTCTGCGTTGTCTAATGTACATAAAGAAAATGCTAGATTTGGCAGAAAATAATGAATCCTAGAGGGTTTGAGCTGTTTAGTGGAATACTTGTAACTATAAATTAGAAGAAAAATTAGTAATCTCCATTTAATTCCAACTACCTTTGCTTATCTTCGACAGATACGCGTATTTCGTCTACAATGTGCAGACTTCTTCAGTGTCTCGTACTAATAACTCGACTGGGTTATTCGAGTTATTAGTACGAGACACTGAAGAAGTCTGCACATTGTAGACGAAATACGCGTATCTGTCGAAGATAAGCAAAGGTAGTTGGAATTAAATGGAGATTACTAATTTTTCTTCTAATTTATAGTTAGAAAATAATGGGTTTTTTACTGTAAATTTAGGCCAGCTAACGCCTGAACCTAGCATGTTGTGTGAAAAATTGCAAACATTGTTGTATGGCGCATGAAAGATTGCAAACAATTTCGTTGTTTACGCTTCCTTGATTTTTTTTTCTGTGTAGATAAAATATATTTATAAAAATTCATTTAATTTTGAACATTCAAATACTAATATTGTTATTTTCATTTTCAATATTATCAGTGAAATATTTCATCTACCACGGTCAGGAGGGTAGTTGAAGCTTTCAGGCACAAACCAAACGTTCTTGCCCGGGATTTTGCAACAAAAAAAACTACCTTAACAAGTATTGTTCAAAAGATAAACATCAGGCTGGACTACTTGAGTTCAAAGTCCAGAAGGCACCTAATCGCAACAACTAGTAGAATGTGGCAGCACAATAACGGGCACGCAAGCGTTTTTCGCAAATGTTTAACGAAAAACCCTGTGTGAAACCTACATAAAGGTGAACTTTCAGCAGATTCCAGATCGTCAGTTCTACACTGCAAGAGACAAGTTTGATGTCTCAAAGCACCAACGGAAGTAGAAAATCTCCAGTGCTCCATTCGTGACCTTTACAAAGGGTCGCACACGAACCTGTCAATTTTTTTGACTACGTCTAAAAACAGGTGCTTGAATGAAATAAGGAAAATACCCAAAGACCTTAACGCTCCAAGCACCCCAGTGCTAAAACCAATCGATAAAACAATAAGAAATGGGTTGTAATCTAGATCGATTAAATGTTCAAAGGGTGGCCGAAATTGGTTTCGTTGCAAATCTTTTGGATACTTATTCAACTGGTATACATAGTTATCAGTTTTACTTGCGCCTTTTTGAAATGTAACGCTTGAATATATGGGTTATGAAACAACAAAAATGATGATAACTTTTCACAGAAACGTTGTACGAGTATGATGTCTTGGGAGCAAATGTGTATTTTTATGTGAACTACAATCGCTTCCAATATAGTAAGCCTGAAAAATAGATATTTTTCAAAATATGACAGAAATTCTGATTTTTGGCTTTTGTTTATTTAAAAGCGCTATATCTAAAAAAATAGAAGAGATTTACAAATATAATTTTCCACGAAGTTTTAATGCTTTAGTTGTTCCATAACTTTGTAGAACATTTTGTATTTCTATCTATCAAAACAGAAAAGTTTAATAGTGAATAATTTTATTGGTATAATTAGGCGTATAGGACATTTTTGCTAACAACGCGTCATACAGAGTCAAATGCAGAGCGCTTGTCGGTCACAGCACTCTAGATTAGCTTGAATGCGACGCACGTGGTCCCATAGTATAACATCTTGCATTGTATTTACAATGTTCAGCTATTTCATAATATTTTTTAATATTTCTATTCAAATAAACCCAGTGAAGTCCATGACGAATTGAGTGGGATAGGTTGAAAACTTAAAACGTTTATCCAATATACAAATAAAATTTCCAATGAAGAAACTACGTACAAGAATCAAGTCATATTTGATTTACACTTACTTTTTTTCAAACATATTTTGTTCGATTCAGTTTTTTCAAAAGTGGACTACGCTTTCGGAATCCAAATAGTCGAGAAAAGTGGGAACGAATTGAAAATCAGACAAAGGGTTTATTTTCGGTTATTCACGTAGTAATACTGAATCTAGATTTTATTGTTCTTATCCCGTCAGTCAAACAAACTCAATTCCATCATAGATGAAATCAGGATACACTGCAATTCGTTTATAAAAGCGTAATGATTTCAAAGTTCCATTAAAACTCGTACACTACAATTTTATAGTTAGCTGAAATTTCTGAGACAAATAATCTTAGTTTATTATACAGTAGATTTTAAAAATTCACAATTAATCGAGTATACAAGCTTATTCTGACTTTGCTTAACTGCTGTGACTATTTTCTGTACATCTTGGCTGCATTTCTCTGTTTATCGGTTTAATTAGCAAATTTAGATCATTTGAAGATCATGTTAAGAATGTATTCGTTGAAATTTGGACACACAAAATAGGTCACCAAAAATTTTACTTGAGCCCGATTCTTTTCAAACTTTCTGGAAATAAAGAACAGTTAAATGGTTAAGTTTTGACATCATTGGTTTATTGAACCTTTTCTCCCAACCCAAATGCCCGCACCTTTGCCTTGACCCCTTTCATCAAATTTTGGGCAATGAAAGGACCGACTTGCTTACTTACTTTTAACCACACTTTCTTTAGTTCAAGTTCATTTTCTATCAGTTTGGGATTTTTAACGAGCTTTGCCTTCATGATTGCCCAAAATTTTTCAACTGGGTTAAGTTCCGGGGTGTTTGAAGGGTTGACGTCTTTTGGTACAAAAACTACATTATTATCTTTGTACCAGTCTAAGACGGGCCGGGCATAGTGGCAAGATGCCAAATCCGGCCAAAAAAGTGTCGGACCATCGTGAGATCTCAAGAAGGGCAGAAGTCGTTTTTGGGGGCATTCGTCCTTGTAGATTTGTCCGTTGACGGTCCCAGAGGTGATGAAGGGCTGACTCATTTTGCCACATCCGCAGATCGCTTGCCAGAAAAGGAATTCTTTGGAGAATTTCGACAGTTTCTTCTTCCTTACACTCTCCGGAACGGCCAACTTAGAGGTGGCGAAGTAGTGTTCCTGTCCTGGCATTTGTTTGGTGTCGGCTTTAATGTAGGTCTCATCGTCTATCACAATGCAGAACGGTTTTGTGAGCCACTCCCTGTACAGTTTTCTTGCACGAGTTTTGGCCACCGAGTTCTGTTTATCGCTCCGGTTCGGTGCCTTCTGGACCTTGTATACATGTAATCCAGAACGTTTCATTGTTTTCGGCACAAAACAAACTGAAACTTTCGTCTTTTTCGCAACATCCCTGATCGAAATGTTGGGATAACGCTTAAATTGGTTCAATACAATCCTGGCCTTCTCCTGATTTGATGTGCCACGTTTTTTGCCACTACCATTTTTTCGCTTGGTTGTCTTACGGTCCTTGAACGTTTTGATCACATGAGATACGGTTGAATGTGCGATTCCGAGCTGTTTTCCGATCCATCGATGAGAAGCGTTTGGGTTTTTGAAGTGAGTGCCCAAAATTTGTTGGCGCACTATTTCTTCATTCGAAGCCATCACTGACATCACTCGACCGATTTTCACGAAACTCATTACACAATTGACACAACACAATGAAATACATTCAGTTAAAATTTCAATAATTTTTACCCACACGCTAAAAAGTTTCGAACAATTGCGTGTGTCCAAATTTCATCGAATACAGTCTTTAGAAAATCTGTTCAGCTCAACCAATCAAATCATGGTGCCTCAAGAGGAAGGTGAATCGTAAACAACGTGGAAGTGAACTTCTATATATTGAATAATAATGTCTCAATTGTTTTGAATTAAATCGGTCATCCTGATAGCAACATAATTTTGTTGATTATCGCCGAATTAATGACATATTCGGTATTGACAAAAGGGTATATGCATCATAAGATCGGACAAATTTTCATTAACAAATTGAACAATGCTCCCTAAAATTACTCGTTAAATTCAACAAAATATAACCATGAAGGATATGAAATGTTCCTTAGACATGTGAAAAAAGCTCCATAGAATAATGAAAATTGAGCATTGGAAACCCGGATATGTTAATTAATAATAGATGCAATGCTAAATATATCATGTATAATCTGACAATGGTTTACTTGAAAAGTAACCTTAAGCATCAATTAGTGTACCATACGGATGATGAAAAGTACCTTGATCCAGGGTGGCCACAGAACCGGGAAAACCGGGAAAACTGGGAATTAACCGGGAATTCTAAAAAACCGGGAGAAACCGGGAAAAAAACGGGAATTTATGTTCCCATGATTATTCATAATTTAGATTGTGTGTTATTATCATCGATCTCTAGTTATTCCTTTCTTAGCGTGTTCATCTATAAAGATCTGTAAAATTTTAGAGTGTGTCAATTGATTTACCTTTTATAAATATCTTGGCTCATTCGTGTAGTGTGTAGCAACGTGTGTTCTGACGTCTAATCTCTTTTCTCTTTCAAGCGCATAGAAAGTAAAGGACTTGCTGTCAGGCAAACGTTTACCTATGAAAACAAAACAAATTTGTCATATGCGTTTGAAAGAAAGGGCTATTAGACGTCAGAAAACCTAATAATAATAATTATTCTCTCTCTCGTTCACTTTTTCGATGATTTTGCTTTTTTGCTGGTGTTTCTGAGCTAAAATTCGTCGGTCAATTCCAAAAGTTTTATTTACAAATTAACACTCATTGTATTTTGTCAGCGGTTTTGTAAATTATAAGAAGCGCGATACTACTGTAGGATTACCACAATAACCGAAAACGGCTTTAAATTTAGCACACAAAGTAAGGTAATAAATATTTTTCCTGCGCCATAATGTTAAGATTAACGACTTGATTTTTCGCACTTTCGCATCATTATCTCACAGATCATTACCGTTTGCGCAATGGCTTCCGTGTCTCGTGTTTGCATTTGTTATATTTGGATATGTGAGCATTCGTGTGATTAAACGCATCTTTTTCGCATCGATTTAGTTCATCTTTTTCCATCAGGTGAGTTGGCGTCATCATCAAATAGTATATAATATTGTTTTACTGATATATAACATCCTTCATCAGATATGTCTACCAGTTACAGTGCGAAGTATGAAAACTCGTTCGCATGGTGTTCGCCTGATCCTAGAGAAGTAAAAGCTGCGATATGCAAGTGGTGCCACAAGAAAATTAGCATCGAATCTATGGGCCGAGTTGCTTTACTAAGCCACGAGAAAAGTAAAGGACATCAGAATCAAACGCTCGCCTGAAAAACTAATTTAAAAATTGAAGATTTGATAACAGGTAATATTATTCAAAAAATTAACAAAAATTGCATATTTTTATCCAAATTATTTTATTTTTAGCTCATTCAGGTGAGAATGACTTGTTTCTCTCCCAACCACGTCCATCTGATGCGTTGCTTCTCGAAAATAAACCCAATACAAGAAAGCAATCCTCGAATACTCCAAACGTACTCAAGAAATACGTCCTTAATGATCAAGTAACTAAAGCGGAGATCTTATGGGCGCTACAAACGGTTGCCAAACACAATTCCTATCGAAGCGCTGGGACGAGCGTTGATTTATTCAAAAAAATGTTTGCGGACAGCCAAATCGCTGAAAAACTCGAGATGGGCCGCACTAAGGTTTCGTATTTAATAACATACGGATTGGCTCCGTATTATGTAGACGAAGTTTTCAAGCTTCTGAACACTTGCTCGGATTTGGTAATTGGTTTCTACGAAACTTTGAACAAGGTGTCGCAGCGGCAGCAAATGGACGTCAGCGTAAGGTTTTGGAATGACAACAAAGAAAAAGTAGACTGTCGTTATCTGGGATCTGCATTTCTTTCTTCTTCACGTGCCATCGATTTGTTGAAAGGATTGAAACACTGTGTTGAAAGAAACCCTGTTCTTCTAAACAAAGTAATTCAAATCAGTATGGATGGACCAAATGTCAATTGGAGGTTACAGAAGGACTTTAGTGAAGAAATGCGTAATTTGCGTGAAGTACCGTCTTTCGATCTACTGAATATTGGTAGTTGTGGTCTACACGCTGTTCACAATGCCTTCAAGGATGGCATAAAGCACACAGGGTGGAATATCGACGAGTTTCTGATTTCGCTTTACTATATGTTCAAGGATTATCCTCTACGTCGTGCAGATTATGAGACAACCACCGGTTCCGGTATGTTTCCATTAAAATTTTGTCCAGTTCGTTGGATTGAGAATTTGAGGGTTGCCGAGCGCGCATCTAACATGATTCCATATTTGAAGACATACGTCAATGCCGTTAGGAATCAGCGTGACAAAAAACTCAAAGAAAGCCGCCCTTCATTCAAAAGAAGCTTCACATCTGTTAGCCAGTCTAGACCGTTCCTTGTAGTCGAAAAAGCTATCAGTGATCAAATGTTAAGTCCCAAAATTGCTTTTTTCATTTCATCTGCTGCTTCAGTAGAACCTTTTTTACGAGAGTTTCAGTGTGATGCTCCCATGGCTCCTTTTCTATTTGATGAATTGACTGCTCTCATCCGATCTATTATGAGCAAGGTGTTAAAACCTGATTGCTTAAATGTCAAAGCAAAAACAATCACTGCAATCGAACTAACAGACAGCAATACTTTATAGATATTACAGATTGATATCGGATTTGGCGTCAAGGCCGCCATAAAAACATGTACAACACTCGAAAAGATATCGGAGAAAACACTGTTGCAATTTCGGAACAATTGCAAAGCATACTATATAGCATTTTTAAAAAAAATGTGTGACCGCTCCCCATTAACTTATGGATTCACAAGATACATTTCGTGTATCAATCCTCAAACCATCACTCATTCACATGATGTGGCACTAAATTTTGTTTGGATTACATGGTTCATAGAGATCAGCTAGTGGGCTCTGTTGCAGATAAAGTTCGAGAAGAATTCTCTAAGGTAGTGAGCATTCCGAGCTTAAACCGTCATTAGCAGCATACAGGCGTAATGAACATCGTTTGGACTCTTTCTGGGTGAATCTTCTAGCTAATACAGGATTACTTTTCCCAAACTTATTAACATTCTTAAAGAAAATTTTGATCCTTTCACATGGAAACGCGACCTTGGAGCGGGGCTTTTCAGTAAATAAAGAGTGTCTCATCGTCAATATGCTTGATGAAAGTTTGGTGGCACAGCGAGTGATTCACGATGCAGTTTTACAGATCGGTGACGTTTGTGATATTGAAGTCGACAAATCTATGATTCAGTATGCTCGAAATGCTCGTGGACGTTACGAAGAAAGCATGGAGAAGAAAAAGAAAGATAAGCAACAAAAAGATATTGAAGCATCCAAGAAAAGGGAAAATACCCTTGCGATTAAACAACTAGAATCAAAGAAAGCAAAAATAATAGCAGAAGCCCAAAAAGAAACCGCATTGATTGATGAAGAAATGAAAAGTTTAATTAAATAAAATGGAGCGGTACCTAGTTGTTTCTTAAACCGTCGTTTTGTCTTTTGTTTTATTTACAATAAAGTTGTTTTAATGTGTTATTAGAAAATAATCTAATTTTTGTTGTTGTTTATTTCATTTGTTTGATACTGCATCTTCGCTTTAATAAGACTGTTGATTCTTTCCATCCGCGGTGAAGTCTTCTCGTACCAGCCATCAGCGAGCTATCCAAGAGGCTTTCAACAGAACTCTTGGATAGCTCGAACCTATAACAAAATATAGGCTGGTTTACAATTCGAGAAACATATTACGGGATTTTGAACGAAATTTGGGATCCCGGGAAATTTTTCGATTGTGCGTTCAACGCTGATAATGAAAATATAATTTTATTAAGTTTTGGAACTCAATTCGTCCAAAATTGTTTTCTTAGAATTTGTAACTATTCGTAATTCAAGTTCATTGCTAGACTATCTGCCCCTTAATTCGGGAAATGATTAACATTTGGTGCGAGAAAACCGGGAAAAAACCGGGAATTTGAAAATGAAAATTGAGTGGTCACCCTGAATGATCTTGTATGGTACATTAATTGAAGGTTAAGGTTACTTTTCAACTGGATCACTGTCAGATTGTACATAATATATTTAGCATTGCATCTAACATTAATGAACATATCCGTGTTTTCAATGCTCAATTTTAATTATTCTATGGAGCTATTGTCACATGTCTATGGAACATTTCATATATTTTATGGTTATATTTTGTTGAATTTAACGAGCAATACATTTCATTTTAGGGAGCGTTTTTCAATTTATTATTGAAAATTTATTCAATCTTATGAAGCATTTATAGGGCTGCCATTCGGTATTTGGTACGAATGAAGGAGCTAGGGTAACATTACATCCCGTTATCCTATCTATATTATAAACTGTTGATTATGATGTTAAACCTTTATTCTGTAAAATTCTCCAATTTTCTGTGGCGGGTTCTCAGATACGCCCGCCGTTACGATTCTCCATCTTCTCTTGAAAATATCGGTACCATTTGCTTTCTACTTAGTATCGAAGAGTTCCCGCCTATCTAAAGCAAGGTACTTCTCTATTGAGCGATGTTCTGGTCAGTTTGGCACGTATTTGACTTATGTGCCTTATACCATTTCATGACGGATTTTTCATAGAGACAAGAGGCCAAATCAGGCCAAAATAGAGCTGGAGAGTCGTGGCTTCTGATTAACGGTAGCAACCGCTTTTGCAGACATTCTTTTTCGTACATATACTTATTTATAGTGCCGTTAGAGATGAAACTTTCAGATTTTCGACATCAACTACATATGGTCTTCCGAATCAAATACTTCTTCGAGAATTTTGACGCATTCTTTGTCCGGAAATGCTTGGCAAAGGCGTTTCTTTGCATTGCGGTATAAAAATCCAGACCCGGAAGCTGTTTTCGAGTACGTATGTTTCGTTGTTCATTATGATACAAGAAAATGTTTGCCAAAAATTGCCATGTTGCAGTGAAATTTTACATTTTTTTTGTCGTCACGGTTGGGCACGTTTTCACTCTGTACGCCTTCAGTCCTTGCCTCTGCTTCACTTTTCGTACGTATGATTTTGACTTCCCAACTTTGCGAGCTACATTTCGCACAGAAAGATTGGGATTTTTTTCAACAATGGCTACCATCTTCTTGTCCATTTGTCGAGAGCATACTTTTAGATTTGTTTCACTTCCAACACTTCCGAGTTGGAAAGTCAAGCCCTGGTTAAACGATTTGAAAACACAAAACACGGTACGTCTGTGTAGTTTTGGTTTCTTGGCAAGATTGTGTACCGATGACTTCGAATTTTTCGGGAGTAAAACCCTAGTAAACACTCATCTTATTTCCTTTCGAAACTAAGGGAACAGGTGGGTGTGCTGGTCGAGAGATCATATTTGATCACCTTTGTATAGGTCCCTTCACATTGCTCAATCCCAGGCAATGAGCAAGCGGACTCGTTCGCAGAAGTGGGCGCCCACGAAGGCGAATTGTATGAAAGAGAAATTTCACACCATAAATTTTACCATTTAGTATGTCAGAGTACCCTTTCGAGTTGGTTAACCGATTGGGACACTGGAAATCTAGGACGGCTGTTACATTCCATTATTTATATTGTTTCATCGAGGGCGTGGTTTAAGGACCACCGTTAGCCGTGATTTCATCCGTGTGATGAGTAGACTTATGTCCAACCGCTACCAGTTAGATGCACATCTCTTTCGAATTAACCTCGCGGACAGCAATCTTTGCTGGTGTGGAAACGACATTGATCATGCAGTCTGGAAAAGCGCATAACAGCGCCACCAGAACACGACTATTGAATACCATAGGAAGACCCAAGGAAGACAACCTTATGTTCCAATAAGAGAAGTGTTGGGATCTCGCGATCCGTGCTATATGCAATCGATTTATGTGTTTCTTCAAATGACTAGTATAAGATCTTAATCTGCTTGTGTTTTGGTTTTTCATTATTCATTAGTTTGTGTTTGTTTTGTTCCGACATCTTGAGGAGTCTCATCTTCGCCCAATGGTAACCACATCCGGCCGAACACAAAAAGGGAGCCCTGACCATTCCGCACCAAGTTATTGTGCTGACGACAACTATCTGATGACACTACAGAATCCTATTTCCATGTTCCTCTGTCCAACCCATCCTCAAAAAATGTCACCTATTTTAACCTCGGGTAAACCGCGAGTAAACGTCCTACTACTAATCCTAGTATTAAGTCATTATATTATACAAAAATCAATGAATTATCTGCTCCGTAAAGCTAACGCAATGGAGCTTCCAAAATAAATGACCTATTTAAAAAAAATGAAAGTGAAACGTTTCAGCGATTCGTGAAATAATTAAAAATATACACGAAAAAAAGTGTCCGAAATTTAACGTGAACAGGCTTTAGGTAGGTATATGGGGCAACACGGTGTTCGCACGGCTGATGTTGATGCTGTATGTTGATAATGTAGTGTTTAATAGTGAATAAAGTCAATTAGAATGTGAGCATAGAAATTATATGAGTATCAAATCTTTACGGAACTGTAAACTGCCACAGAACAATTGGCGTAGCTTTTGGCGCAAATTGATTTTACAACGAAAGAAAATCGTGCAACGCCAAGGCACTCGAACAGTCTAGTTACTTTTACAATTTTAATAACTCCAAAGTGGGTACATCTTCCTTAACCCAAACCCATTTACCATCCTATGAAAACATAAATGGTCATAACTAGAAATTAGAAGAAAAATTAGTATCTTCCATTTAATTCCAACTACCTTTGCTTATCTTCGACAGATACGCGTATTTCGTTCTACAATGTGCAGACTTCTTCAGTGTCTCGTACTAATAACTCGACTTAGCAAAGGTAGTTGGAATTAAATGGAAGATACTATTTTTTCTTCTAATTTCTAGTTACAGGTATTCCACTAAACAGCCCAAACCCTCTAGGATTCATAAATGGTCATGAAAACATAAATGGTCAATGGTCATTGAAAAATATTACACGACGGAGCAATTTCATAGGTTCAATAAATTTTTGAAGGATCACAACCACTTCCAGTAAAACTTTTTTCAACGTAAATTCTCCAGCACTTAGACCAAACCCAGGAATCTTCGAGCGAGGCCGTGGATGTTAGCATTGAGTGGCCATATCAACTCCCAGATGGGGTTGAATTTATGTTTCGCCTGACAATATTTTACACCTTCGACCCCAAGTGTCAATGTAAAAAACCTACACACATCTCTAAAATCCAACTGCACATAGGTAGCTAAGTGAGCAACGACACGGTATAGTCGTTGGTCCGGTCACTCCCACGGCAAACGCTGTTTGGTAAAATTGAATTTCTATGTTGACAGCATCACTATTACTGAGACACGACATAAATTTTTCCGATGCCCCTGATTGTGTCCTGGTTATCGCAGCCGGGTGTCGGCGAACGAACATGGCTGATGTTATCAAACCATTCGCAAGAAGAACATTACTTCTCGTTCAAGCTCCTCGACATAACATCGTCTCTTTCCCCCACACAAGCTCTATGCTTCGTGAAAAAGTTATAGCATGAACTAGATTCCTTAAAAAAAACATCTTTTATCCGGACGCGTATAAATACAGTCACGTCCAAGGGGTAAAGTTAACTTCTTTTCTTGTCAGAGCCAGGAGTTCAAGCCCTCGACTACTTTCACCGTGTGGTTTGTAGTTCTTCATACATCCAAAATGTTCCTGAAGATAGAACACGCCAAGACACGTTATTTTTCGTCTCTTGCTTCCCTTGTTCTCGATTTCTTTGGAATAGGGTTTCTATTTTTCCATTCCTTTAAACTCTTTTCGACAAAATCAAGATAAATTTTCTCCTCTCAGCAACGAGACGGCGTTATCGTGTCATCATGGCGTACATGTGCTTCCTTTGATTCTCCCTTCCGCCCGTCCACAGTAGGACCACAATTTTCTATTATTTTCCAGACGTACAAAACGATGCAATGCATGGTCCCTTTTATCAATCGAAAGAAAGAGGGATAAGGATGTGACCAAACTAGGTGAATAACCAACCCTACGACCAGTTTGATAAAGAATCCGTGGCTGGTTATGTGTAATTCTTTCCTGGGCATGTTCGACGTGGGGTATGCAGTAGCCGTTCTTTTGTGCAGAATGCACATGAGAATGACTACTCTGCAGAGGGTGGCCAAAATTGTTAATACAAATAAAACAATTTTTAGGATAAATGATGATGTATATTTTTTTTTTTTTACTCTCTGGTAGGCAATCAAAGTATCGTTCAGTTACAGTTTGAATAATACCTTGATGCTCGGTTGCAATCTCGCAGTTGTATAATGGTTTGTGGTATGTTGTACATTAATTTAAACAAATTGATTACGTAATAATTTCACACGATGTGAGCAAAAAAATTAAAAAATGCAAGGTCATCCAGCAAAGTGCCCCATATTATCAATACTTTTAAGAACGAAACAAAGGCAATAACATTTTATCTTGCGAAAAAAAATTAAATAGGGTAGGGAACGGCTTAAGCACCCAAAGACCCTATTCCAAGCACGGGGTAAACGTTAACCTACAACGATCATTTTTTTCAATATGGTTCTTCACTGCATGGAGCACCATACTGCAAAAAATGAGCGTTGTAGGTTAACGTATACCCCGTGCTTGGAGTAGGATCTTGGGGTGCTCAAGCCGTTCCCTACCCTAAAAATTCTTCGTTTTTTCGAAAAACATTTCGCAATTTTAGTTTGATGCTGCTCATTAAAGAGTTTATAGAAAAGTAGTTAGCAACTTTCTTACAGTAATGACTCTAAAACGGCTTAAATTTTTTAGTGTGTTTTCCGCTGACATTTTTTTTAAGCATGAGCATGATTGACCGCCCGAGGTCGCTACTCCGTTATTTCCAGATCAGCTGTAATAACACAGAGAACCAACAGATGATGCTTGGGACTAACATACATGTTCAATGTGTGAATTCTTTTGATCTCAAACTAAAGCAGTACCGGCGTCGTCCGAATGCAGGTCAAATACGGAAAGGAAGGGAATATGTTGACGTGGTTCTCGCTTTATTGAAAGCCGAGAATACCTCTGCACTTTCACGAGAAATCACTGAGATGTTGGATTACAGGATTGGGTGGCAGCAGGGTTCGTTTTGCTAAACGATAAGCTGGATTCACGCGCCGTCTAGTAATATATTTAGAGATTAGTAGCGCTTTCCAATAGGAATCGATTTAAACCAACAGTAAGGACGCTGTTGGGGCCAATCACAAAGTATGATGTTGGTTTTACATTGGGAAAACAAGTTGATTTTTTACAGTGCTGGAAAGCCGATTTGGACCGACGTCATGTTTTATTTTTTAGTTCCTTGATTATCGAGATTTTCAGCCCTGGGCTACTTCATCTCTCAATGTTTGTTTATATGTAAACAGCAGTTGCGCAATCGATTGTTTTCGGTACACTTCGTTTCAAATTGGTAAACGGGTGAAAGTGAACCACACTAGTGTAAAAAAAGTAATCGAGAAGTTTGTTAAGAGCCTTTTTGTGAAAAATTTGCCGTGGTCCGGCAGGAAACAGGGTCCTAGCCAATCCTGCCGAGACTTGAAAGTTGTTTTGCCAAGCAATTCAACATCATCATCGGGATGATTCAATGGATCAAAGCTCGGAACTTCCTGAAAAGTTTGGATTAAGTTTGGACAGAATGCGCTGTTCAGGTAAGCGATTTGTACCTCTGGTTTGTGGTAGTCGATTATTGTCATGAAGGGTACAATTAACGCCAAGGTGTACGAGGAAGAATGTTTGAGAAGAGATGTCTGTCACTGTACATAAATCATAAGGCTTCCCTTCTCTTCTGCTCACTACGCCAAGTCGGTTCTACAGTGGTTAGCAAACGATAATGTACAATTCGTGAAAAAGGACATCAATTCGCTGAACTGTTCGGATCTTCGGCCAATTGAACG
Organism: Aedes japonicus; assembly: GCA_034211315.2. Classification (NCBI taxonomy): domain Eukaryota; kingdom Metazoa; phylum Arthropoda; class Insecta; order Diptera; family Culicidae; genus Aedes; species Aedes japonicus. Next base: position 15,146 of record JASCZW010010509.1, on the reverse strand, counting down.
ATATTGGGCTATTGCCAAGCGGCACTTTCAGAAAAAAAGCACTCGTGCCATAATACTTTCTGGCCATAACTGGTGAAACGTGATAGTTAATATTGTGTTGTCACAATGCACCATGTCAAAGGGGTAAACAACCAGGATTAGTTGCATATGCAACACAACTGCTACACTACAAGTCGATCCACCATCCTCGAAGTCCAGAATTCCGTGGCACTAGGATGATGCCCCTTTCAAACATCTTAGGGTCCCATTATTTTACACTCAGGCAAATAAACTTAAGAATTTCATAAGGTTCAACTTAAAAACGATGCTTTGGAATTTCATAAGCCGGAATTACGAATGGATTTTGTTTTACACGACGTTGTTCTTATACGCCTTCTATTACAAGTATTGATATTGAACGTTCAAGGTTCGAATCCAGGTGCTGCATATTATCATTTTTTCAACATCACTATATTTCATAAGGCAAATCAATGAAATTCATTCGGATCTCTTTTGACAAACAATCAAAATGCAATCTTATGAATATCAAAAGTTTATTTCGCTGAGAAATAGGAAGTGTGACAGATGAACACAAATAAAAAGATTTGACGGATGAAAGTTTGAGTGCGCAATGCCTACTGCGGGAGCATTTTATCGTTGTTCAGTGGGATACAATAAAAAACAACACGATTCGTTTAGAAAAACAGGAACTCTGCAGTCTGTGCCTGCTGTGATGTATCAAGATGTCTTATCTAGAAGACGTAGCATCACGGAGAAGGAATCCTAGAGTGTTATTAATGCAAATGGACGTGAGATCACTGTGTGTTACCCGGCGTCTCCACTAGGGGCCTGTTTATAAACCACGTAGACTCATTTTTGAAAATCTCAGCCAACCCTCCGCATAGACTTTTCTCCATATTTTTTTTTTTGAAATTTTGTATAGAGCGTAGGCTTTGGTCAGACTCCCCCTCCTCCCCCGGAAAACTCTACGAGGTTTATGAATAGTCCCTAGTATTTGCTGTGGGCTCTAGATATATTGAAAAGTTGATTATTGTTTCTAAAATTTACCTAAACTGATGTAGAAGGAGATGTTCGCTCATCACCATGAGGCACCAAGAGTGAACATGAATGTTTTTGGCTAGAATGAAAGATGTGAAGAGAAAGTGAAAGTTCCGTCAGAGTGCGGCAGGTAGGAAAATTTAATAGATGTTTTTTGAAAATTGAGCGAAAGGGCATGTATCCAATGGTACTCGAACCATGGACGTCAATTTTTGCCTAACATCCCACTGCGGGATAGAATGCGCTAGAATAACTATACAAGCCACAGTGGTACATGAGCGTCTTTCCATGCGTCAATTTTTGCCTGTTGAAGTGGCGGATTTGTTCCGGTTTATGTCCCGTACAAAAAAAATATAGCTTTGGTGATAGGATGTTTGCATAATTCCTGCTTCATAACAGTTCCATGTTTTTCGATTAGTCTTAATTCTGGGATGCTTGGACGGTTAAGGTCCATGGGTACGAAGTCAACTTTATTTTCTTTATACCACCCAGGTAACCAATAAGCAGTTCCAAAGCGTCTTAACGGCAGCTTATCAAGCATTTAAGTCGCCCTAAATGCAACATAAATGCCACTTTTGGCCCAATATAGGGCTGCTTTACTGCAATGCTATGATAATGCTTCATTAATGCTATTTTGCATTCGAAATGCTTATTACAGGCCGCAACAGGGTATTAAACTTATGGTCAAATATAGCTTTTTTTTGCAATACCCCGGACAGTAGCGGTTAACGAAACTCACAGGATGTAAACAATACAGTACAACACAGAATTGAAACTACTCAAAGTTTCATACATTTTATCTTAAAGGCAAAACGCAATTTGCGTGTGTTGCAATTTTTACGTGCACAACCTTTAGCATGGCTTGTCCTGATTTTTTGCATACTAGCGATAATTAATAATAGTGCATGTGTTCCTTGACTCAGCCTATTATGCAACCATCGATCACATATTTTATTATAACTCATAAAGTTTTTAAGCTGTAAGCGAGATTCAACTAGTTATACACTTGCAAAGATATGTTTGATAAGACATTTGGTAGTATGTATCACGAAAAGTTACACAACTCTTTTTATAAAGTCAGAAACATTCGAGATATGTAGATTTAATGTCGATCCATAAGCATCAAATTGGGACTATTTTGGGATGCATCTTCGTCCCATTCGATGGATTTATCACTAAACGCAGTCTTTGTACGGTTTTTTCCCCTAATTTTATGAATGAAGACATTGTAAGCTGTACTCGATTTACTTAATACAACTTTTTACAAAACGAACTAAAGTAAAATTGCCTCGAAACACTTAAGCGGTGTTCATATATGATTTATCAGCTATTCAATAAAAAAAAACATTATATTTCATTATACAATGATTTTGTTCCTTCGGTTTGTGTTTAGATGAGCCACTTGAATATAAATAACCGCAAATTCATGCATTTCCACTTGAAATTTTACCAATAACATCCTTTTTACTACGTTATTGATACAACAGGCCATAGTTGGGAACTTACAAAAAAATATACCCAACATTAAGTCTACGATTTTTTTGTAAAGTCATGGTTATTTTAGCTATGTGAACAGTTAGTTTGCAACGTGTAACTATTTTCTGCACATTCAGACTGCATTACTAGCTTTATCGATTAAATGAAGCCAAATTTAGATCACTTGAAGATCGTGTAGATCATCTGTTCAGCTTAACAAGTGAAATCATGATGCCCCAAAAGTTCAAGAAATCGAAAAGTACGCGGAAGTGAACAACTATAACTTGATTAATATTATTTTATTGCTTCAGATTACATCGGTCATCCTAATAGCAACATGATTTTGTTGATTATCGCTAAATTAATGACACACTTGGTGCATAGGCCGAATGAAGGAGCTAGGCTAACATTACATCCCCTTACTCTACGTTGCTTTCGGTCATAAATGGACTCCTTTTTCACATTGAATCTACTTTCTTCGATGCGAGAGTTATATCTTAAATTATCTACGTAAAACGAGGAGCCATGTTATTTTTTGCTGTCTTTTGTGTCTATCTAAATATTCAATCTCGCGATTTGTTTTATAAATTGACAAATTTACACAAAACATTTGTTCCAATTCGTACTTTTTCTTCTAAAAAGAGGGTCAACCCTCTGTTATAAGGAAAGAAATTTTAAATTGCTCTTCATCACGAAATAAAGTGAATTTTCTCCATCTAAGGAATAGTGAAAGAATGTTAAGAAGCTAGGAATAAATTCATCAGAATCAAAAATATTCAATAGATTCACTGCTAATAATATCAACAATGCACTTTGCAACAATTTTACGGATATCAACATCGTAATTGACTATTCTAATGACACAACTTATTTTGATCGCAAACCTTCGATTAACTTCGATAGAATAAACCAATTAGACGTTGTCAATGCTATAAATTTCGTCAAATCAAACGCTTTTGGTTTAGATATGCTTACAATGATATTTTTGAAAGCTGTTTCTCCGTTCTTAACTGAGCCAACTACACACCTATTTAATTCTATTGTTTCTTCTGATGTTTGAAAGAAATCGAAGGCTATACCTATAAAGAAAAAAAGGCAAACTTGAACTCGTTGTTATATTACAACGAATAAGTATCCTTTGCGTGGATGAGGTGTATGACAAAATCATTAAAACTTATTTTTGAAATTAAAAGGAGTGTATCAAAAATAAGCTATCCACAAACTTTCTTTCAAATTATGTTGAAAACCGATATTTTATTCATACAAAAAATTGATCCTTTATTGTACGAGGTTAAACTTGAACATAATGAAGACCGGATGAAATTTAAGTTATTTCTTCACGAATTTTCGAACTTTGGATCGAATGCTCTTCATCAAGTTCCGGACAAGTGTTGCATCGCATTTTTTGGACGCTTGAGCCCAAATTTTTTTGAACTCCGGCATGTTCCCAGCTGCCTTACCAGTCTTCTTGAAGACCCTCTTCACGATTGCCCAGTAACGTTCGATGGGTCGAAGCTGAGGGCAATTTGGTGGAATGATATTTTTCTCAACGAATTCTATACCCTTTTCTGCAAGTCAATTGAGAGTGGTTTTGGCATAGTGAGCCGACGCTAAATCCTGCCAAAACAGTGGAGATGTACTATGCTTCTTATATAAAGGCAACAATCTCTTCTGGAGACACTCAGATCGATAGATTTCCGCATTTATAGTTCCGGTAGTGTAAAAAATGGTTGATTTCAAACCACAGGAACATATTGCTTGCCATACCAGTACCTTTCGACCGAATTTCTCCACTTGAATCGACCTGTCCGCATCGCTCACATCCTCCCCAACGACGGCAGTAAAATATTGTGGACCTGAAAGGGTTTTTGAGTCCTCCTTTACATAGGTCTCATCGTCCATCAAAACGCATGCATCCGGACTCTGCAAAAGACGCGAATACAATTTCCGGGCCCTTGATGCTGCTCGCTTCTTCTGTTCTGCACTTTGTTTCGAGATTTTCTGCTTCTTGTAGGTCTTCAGGTGGTTTCGCCTCTTGATACGCTGGATCATTCCGACACTCGTTCCTGCTTGTTTGGCCAAATCACGTATTGACATTGCTTTGTTCTTCATGATTAGAGATACCACTTTCTGCTCCAGTTTCGGGTTGGAAGGACCGGGTTTTCTGCCTCTTCCTGGTAGCTCATCCAAAGAATAGTGTTCCCCAAACTTATTAATGATGGTTTTAACACTCGCATGATGAATTCCAAACCGCTTTGCCAATTTTCGCATAGTAATACCCTTCTCACTTAGCCATGTGTCCAGAACCTTAATTTTCACTTCTTTTTCAATACGCGACATTTTGAAGACGCAAAAAAAGTAAACCAAAGAAAGCTGACAGTCAACGCACAGCATGCAGTGTGCAGAGCATAAAAAACCAACACAAATACATGCGTACAACGCAAATGTATGTGGATAGCTTATATTCGATACACTCCTTATAAACAGACACAACCTTCTGAGAGAAGCATGCTCGGGCTTTCCAGTAAAACACAGCACTAACACAGCAATGCTTGATGAAGATGCAATGCTTGCCTTGTGGTTGATAACGGTTGACTGATAGTCTTAATTCTTCTAGATTTCTTTAAAGCACACAATACTGTATCTCCTTGCCGTTGGTTAAAATCAATGTTTTAACATATTTTTGTATTCTGCTGAAATAAATCACCCACACTTACAACATCCTTACTGTAGGTTTAAATCGGTACCAAACTGTCGGGTGACGCCATTTTGCCTTTATATTATCTGGGACAACACTTCCGTCTTCACTCGACAACGTTAGTTTCAAATCTGCTCTCTGAATCCTGCTGGCGTTTGGCTCTCCTGTAGAGTTAGTTTCTCCGCATATGACCTCTCTTGAAAGCTCTTGCTCACCGTTCTGCTGAGAATGACTTTACTCTCCGAAGAATTGTAGTTTCGCTCACATTCTCACAAGGAGTGCATCAATATTATCTGATATAGTGAGCTTAAGCTTTTTGTCATTATTTCGGTTATATTAAGAGCTTTTTTCTCATTCTTATTCAGAGACTTGCACACTGTTGCATTTTAATATTTTTTTACTCACCCGTTTTACGCATTGAGGATATATGCTAGTCCCAAGCATTATCTTTTGATTATTTGTGTAATAACAGCTGATCTGGCAATAACGGAGGAGCAACCTCGGGGGGTCAATCATGCTCATGCTCGTGCTAAACAGATATGCGAGCGTTTCGCAGCACTTACATATAAGATATAGTTTGGATAATTTTAGCAAGCTTCGTTGTTGCCTATTTTTTCATAATGTTCAAGTACAAAACAACAAATTTACATACTAAACTGCAAGTTGCAAGAAGAAAGGTATACAATATCGTACGACCATGTACGGGGATTCAGTTTTTGTACGAGGTGTAATACATTCGAATTTATTGCCTGTAAATCGTTCGTAGTTTTTAAGAGAGGATGGAAAGAGCATTTAAGATAAGTATTAAATGTTCTCAAATATAAATTAGGAAGTGACACTTTTTCTTCCCAGAAATTACCCGATGTTACATAAACGATACTTTAGTCTTACGTTACATAATATGGTATAATAAAAAAATGGCAACAGGGTAGGGAAAGGTTTCAGCTCCTCCGGAATACATTAAGCTGCAATGCTTATTTTTGGTACATGAGCATTATAAGTTATCGCTAACCTCGTGCTTTGAATAGGATCCCGGGAGGCTGAAGCCGACCTACCCTAAATATTTTTTTTTATTATCCTAGTTTTCTAACAAAAAATGTTTGATTTGATATTAAAATTTTGTATTAATAGGTAAATAGTTTTTTTCCTCCAATGTTCTTCTTCTTTTCAATGTATTTTGTTTTAAAAGCTTCTAAGATAGTGCTACAAGTTATTCCTGTTATTTCGAACAATTAACGGCTTAAGAAGTACGATTTTTATTAAACTTAACCTCACACTACAATTCATTCAGTCTTTTTAAAAATCTATTCAATTTATTTTCAGATCTTAGTTCGCTTAGCCTAATGCATGGACAAAGTTTCATTAAAATCTGAACCAGTCGAATTTTGCCGATCTCTGGCATAGAAATGCTCAAAAGGATAAATTATATTGAATTAACGAGACCATCGTTTCCTGTTATTAATTGTCTGGAATTGAATTGAAAACTTTGACTCCAAATTGACTGCATCCGACCACTGTGGTATTGTTCGTAATGAAACGAGAAAATATATTTTCTTCTGCTCCATAGTACACGGAGAGAGTGCACTACAACAATGTAGCGGTAGCCACCCTCTACATGAGTGTCAATAACCTTTTACTAGATGGATTGCTCCATTTTACTGGTAGGTGTTCTCTTAATGTTTTTATACGGGTTCTATTTCTGCGGAAAGATAGGATAGCCTGGGACTTTTTTTTCTTTACATTGTAATAATGCCAATTGCTTTGCTTATTCTTCAGGAAACCATTTCTTGTGTTCACCAACAAAAACAAGAACAGAAATTTACCAATTTATTTCTGTAATCTCGTTCCACCGATTTATTCTCTTGTGATTTTTCTATAAATCTTTTTCAGATTATTCAATCAATCAATCATATTTCTCCACCGTGCGTACACTCAATCTAATAACAAATACAGAATGAGCCATACCTTCTCACAATACCCATTCCTCAAGTCTGAACTGCTACAGACATGGTTTATGGCCCAATAATTTCAACATGGAAAATTTAGGGCCGTTAGTTTCACCAGCAAATCCACTACTTACTAATTAATACGAATATGAATACGAACATAATTAATTTCACTTGTAAAACATGCCCCGCTCACTGTACGAGTCACAGTTAGCAGGCTTAGTTATCCTTATGGTCATCGTCGAAATGATTCATTGACACGCGTACGAGCCAGAACCAGGCGGAACATTAACAAAACGAATACGTAGTTGACGCTAATAATTACTCTTAGCTCCTCGATGTCTGGTTCACCTGTTCTAATGTAAATTGGCTACACTTTTAGCCTACGTAGCTGTCCATAATCCGGCTTCAGACAGCAAAGAGGATTGAGCTCCTATTACCGCGAGTTTGAATACATGAGTGCGGTGTTCACCCTGCTCCTCAGCTTACAGAAGTCAACTAGGAAATTTTGACTGGACAGGTTGAGTTATGTTCCCGGTGAATAAGGAGAATAATCCCCTCTTTATGGCTTGAATTTTCGGAACGGACCATTTCCAAAGCAAGAAAAGCTACAAAATAAAAAAAACTGATCGTTGCACTAACGTTCATCCGGTGTTAGCTGAAGAGCAATTACAATCCAAACACCCTCCTGAGCTTTCCATATAGCAACGCAAACCGCAACTTCCCCATCGCAAATCTCTGTTTCTGTTTCACTGCACAGCAACAACGGTGAAGCTGGTAGTGGCAGTGGTGGCTTGAAATAAGCGAAATCCAATCAAATTATACCTAATGAATTGACGACAGCGAAACATTTGTTATTGGATTAGAATCGAGAAAGAAAATTGCTTTGATTAATAGCTCGCACTGTGTGGCGTCGGCACCTAGCTATAGAACAACCGGAACCGAAACCAGACAGCCGTGGAGCGGGAGAAAAATGGAGCAATACATTTTGCAATCGTGAAGCTTTGCCGGAAAATTCACAATCGGCTGCCCTGCTGCCGCACCACCCGAATTGTTATTGTTGTGCGGTTCTGGGGCGGTTTTGTTATGGCTAGCTCTTGGCCATTTGTACTATATATTTGTGTCTACCTTCGAGTGGCTGAGTACCATTTTATTGTGCGGAACATAAAGAGGATTTGATAGGCGAAGCCGATTTATTTAACTTTGCTCTTTTCGTCGCTGCGTTTGAGCCGAAAGACTGTGCTAATACCTATGATGTTACTATTTGCTTAAATCCTTACATCAAAGTGTGGTAATCAATATTAGAAGAATTTCATTGGTGTACAGATTCACAATGATCAGGTGCAAATTGAATTAAAGTACGTCACATTCATACGTTAAATTATTGAAATCAATCAAATAAACTTATAGATATTTAGAAAGACGAACTCTACTCCAGCGTGACGTGTTGGTGATCTCAAATATTGAGGATCACTTTAGACGCACTCGTGCATCTTTCAAAGATTGACCTCCCGAGGTTGGTACTCCATTATTGTGAGATCAGCTGTTATGACACAGAGAGCCAATAAGTGGTGCTTGGGATTAACACACATCCTCAATGTGTAAACATTTGTTATCCCAGCATTATGCAATACCGGTATCGTCCCTGTCCAAATGCAGGTTAAAAACGGAACGGGTAGAAATGTGTTTTGGAAGCTGAGGAATCTTTCACACTTCCATGAGAAACCACACGGTTTTTGGATAATATGATTGGGTGCGTACAATACACCATATTCGCGGGACGTCTAGTAAAATATGTAAATATGAGTATCGACCTTCGATTTGAACCGTTTTGTACCAATAGTGAGGATGAAATTGAGGCCATTACACAAAGTGTGATGGTGGTTTTCTATTAGGAAAACATGGCCATTTTTAATAGTGCTGGAAAATCGAATTGAACCAGCTTTTATGAACAGTAAGTATGCTGTTGAGGCCACTCACAAAGTGTATTGGTTACGAGGTAATTTATATTAACGCTTGAGAGCCTGAGCTGAGAGCCAATTTGAATAGATTTATACCAACAGTACGAATGCTGTTCGAGCCACTGGAAAGTCAAATGGGATAACGATTAACTTGTTTCAAGATGTGCTTGTACGAAGGGTATGGCGAAGCAATAGTATTGTTCTTAATTAATTATAATCTCCACAACTGGCTCACCACACCATTAGCCCACCACGTCGCGAATCACCACAACTCACCGCATTATAAATTCTACTAGAAGCCAAATGAATTTGCTCGCGTTTACTAGCGATAATTTGAAAAAAGTGTTTCAATGTTTTATTTTTTATTTTAAAATGAGCAAATGAAGTGTTTATTTTAAATTCTCCTAGTGTCCCAATCACAATCGTTCTACCAATAAGCTCAACAAAGTTTTTTAAATAGTGTTTTAAAAAATGTGAAAGTGATTTTTTGTTTCACACTCGATCACCCACACCACCGAACAATAGATAACCGAAATAACCAAGAATACGCACTATGCCCGATAACCAACTCAAAGGTCATTTTTTTTACTTGAGTTCTCAAGCTTGGACACTCCTTAATTTGTAGGTAAAAGTGTGCAAAATTTTTCCTCTGTTTAGTTTTCGACAATTTTCATTCACTTAAACACAAACACAAAATAGCACTTAAACAAGGTGAACAGCAAAATGATTATCGCGCAAAGGTAAAATCAAAATTATTCCGACTCCGACTTGGCAAAATCGCTTATAGTGGGCAAATTGACAGCGATAAAGGGTGTACCGGTTAAAATCCGGACACACTTAAATTGCCCTAAGTTTTGATCTGGTGGGTAAAATTGATTGAAATTTTCCGTAGAAATAGTTTAAGCTGTATTGCTCACACTGTGTGAGTTGATTTCACCGGTGTGCAAAAAATTTAAAAATCGCAATGTGCGGGAACAGTACGTGCTTGAAAAAGTTTTGCACGAGTACTTTGCGGATAAGGATCTATCGCATCGTGCCATCGCAAAAAAGTTGGTAATTGTGAATTCCACGGTGTCTTCTATCATAAAACGGTTCTAAGAACATCTGACTGTGTATCGGAAGCGAAAATTCGGAAAAAACCGTCAAGCCAACGAGAATGATCACAAACGCCTCCACACAAACGTGAAGGCGAACTTTAACCAGATTCGAGGAAATCTGTAAATGTTTGCCAAGGATAAGTGTAATATTCCCGAGAACCTTCGGACATAGAAGATGTCGCAGTTCGTAATTGCGAAAAGCGGAGTACACCTTTCGTTTCAGGTGGACAGGTGTGTTTGGAAGAATGTCTCCAAAAGCGGCTTCTCCCTCTCTCGAAGACTCCTGATGGTTCGACGATCTTCTTGCCGGATTTGGCATCATGCCACTACACGAAGGAAATGCTAGAATGGTATAAGGCGAATGATGTCGATTTCGTGCCGAAAGATCTGAATCCGCCAAACACACCGGAACTCCGCCCAAGGGAAAAATACTGGGCCATTATGAAACCATTTGTTAAAATGACCTAAAGTGGTGAAGAATGTAAATGATTCTGAGGTCGTGCAGAACTTTATTGCTGGGAATATGGGTAAGGTTCGAATTTTGAGAATGAACTTTATGTGTGCGGATTTTAAACAGTACACCCTTTAAACGTCATAATTTTTTTTTGCAGAACGTTTCTGTACTGCTACACCCAAAAGTTAAAATGATGGCAAAAAATGCAATTGAAGTTTTTGCAATCATATCTTGAAAAATCCGCATGTTTCATAAAAGGCAAATTTGGCCATCATGATCCACAAAGCTTGATATGGTATAAACTAAGCCATGCAAGCTTGTGCAAGCGTTTGGCAGTACATTGATTCCTCAGAATAAATTTATCGCTATGAACTATGCCTCGACAGTCGAAGCAACCTTTGGCTCTTTGTTCAACTGTCAACAACTATTCAATATGGGTGAAGTGGAATGAAAGCGCTTAAGATGCAGAAGGCAGCAATAATATTTAAAAAAGCAGATCAAGACTCGTGCTCGAAAGCTTTATGATATTCTCGGAAAAGACAATTTCGACACGTAGTTTTCATAAGGGCTAATGGAGCAAACATAAACAATGGCTTCTTCCGCAAATTTCTTGAAAATGCGGTAATCCACTATGATTAAGTTAACATGCTCGAGAAATTTGCGGAAGATGCCAATGTTTACGTTTGCGACATGAGACGATGAGACGTTAAAGGGCTATTCACATTAGGCCGGGCCGCAACCGAAAAGCTTTTTTTCACGGCCGATATGTTCTGCACACTTCACACTGTACCATGCTTGAACCGGGATTGTTCCGAGATTCTATCGTAAAGATAGCACTCACTCATCAACGGACCTCAGTTGTTTTGGTTTTTATTGTCCGGTGCTTCGTTTACTCGCTCATATATCGCTTTTATTTGAAACTTATTGACGTACTCAGCAATAATTGATAATTTATCGCCTCTTGATATAGTAGTCGATATGGCATACAAAGTTATCCTTCTTAACCATTTTGTGGAAAAACTTCACTGATTCAACATGCAGCAGTTCCCTGCTAACCGGAATATGACGTTGACTTTGTTTCAAATACCAGATAATAACGCTTTGACAACCTATGGGTTGCGTACTAGTTTGGAATGTTTACGGTGAGCTGTAAACAAGAAATCTCATAGAATTTAACAATTAATATTTACATGCCAATGGATGTTCGTAATATTTTCCATGATTTTCATTTTCAGTCCTGGACATTGTAAATGATTGATCAAGTTGGATGCGAAATCTTTACATTACATCATGTCAATGATTTTTTTAAACCACGAGTGGTCTGCACTTTATTACTAATGGGCAATTCACAGACCGGATGCTGGGGGGAGAGGTGTCTGACAAAAGTCTAGGGGGTTTGAGATTTAGGAAAAATTGTGAACCGACCCCTTTTTTTTCTAGTTAAATTTTGCCTTCAACTGGAGAAGTTATTTTCAATGCTAAGATCGAACCAAAAATAAATGAATACCTAATGCCAATTAACTACAGAGATCGGGAGTAAACCTATGCCAATTGTAATAATGCTAATACTTCGGCCCGGCCTAATGTGAATAGCCCTTAAAACGGATGTTCCAACACTTCCTGGACCGCAGTATCACACACAACTAGAAGGAAAAAGTGTTCCAAAATCCAAGACTACCATTAGCGTTGAAAAGTTTAGAAGAAAGTGTCTTGTTTGACAGGCGGAAGTCGAAGTTCTTCTTTTGTGACCAGCGGAACAATAAATAACAATGTGTACATCAATGAATGCCTAAATTCTTACTTTTGCAGGCACACTAAAAGCACATTATTTTGGCCAGATCTCTGCATTGTTACAATTGAAATTGTGCGGTTGTAAGAATTGAAAGTTTACGAAAAATAAATTTGCTTCGAGCATCGGCAGAAAATGGTTGTGTCGATGCATTATTGTACAGTGTTTTACTGTTGGGCGTGATGTGTTTCGTATTGTTCGGCAGAGAGAGTTTACTAACAATTATAAAGCATAAATATGATCAAGCTAAGTAATGCTAAGCGCTAAGCTAAGCTATTACTCTTCTCCCTGGGCGAAACATAAACTTCATATGAATTATTTTTATGATGATGATGATGATGAGATACTACCATCTATTGTAGCGAGGAAACTTTCCATAGCATTGGAATAATCTGAAAAACGATTTGATCAGGATTCTATTGTTGTTTGTGATCATCAAGCTCCTGTATGAAGGACCAAAAACGTTTGGGTGGGCCCGTAAGCAGAGACACTTACGCAAAACCCGCGAATATAGGGAAGAGAATCTCCTTCCAAAAGCAAGTTCACACCAACAGCATTAGAATCGAGCCTTCGATTGACAGAATTATCCCAATTGATGGGGTCGAAGAGCTCGTCCTCGTTCCGCGAAATGTTAACAATAGGGAGGAGGCAGTCCCATGCTCCCTATCAAAATCGTTTCACTTGGGTGCCCTGATGATCCCTCTCTTTCCCCGTTAGGTCGTGGATATATAGTATATTTTGTAGTGGTCATTTGATTGCTTACCTTGTGTTAGAAAATTTGGCTGAAATTTAAATTGGTTAGGGTTTATACCGTGCTTTACTGTGTTGTCTCGGTGTTTCTGTGGGTCCGTGTTTCCGTGGGTTTGGTATGGCTCACGGTAATACGATAGGGAAGAGAACAGAAAAAAAAGCATTTGTGATTGGAAACGCGCTATGAGCATGTGAGATTTTCATGGTGATATTCTCACAACGGCCATTCAGAATGATTCGACGGATATGCATATGAAAGATCATTCCTGATGAGTACTCGTTCACTCAATTCCATCTTGTTTGGTTGTAGAAGACAAAAAACATTTTACAACGTGCTGCATTTCGAAATATCAGGACAATGATCCCCCATCGCATCTTTAAGTGATCATTACAAGCTGTCCATTTGGTTCAGGCACTTTTGAACGTTGATGGGGCAGCCGATTCACACATGAAACCTGCCGCGACCAACTTGACAGAACGCGCCCATACCCTTTTCGGAATCGAAAGGCAGGGATAAACCTCATGTGAATTGTTTTCAACCGAAAGTAACATCAAAATGCATCAAATATGAGGCTTCATCACTAAACTGTTTGTGGTTTCTAATAGCTTCTGAAGAACCGAAAAGAAGATAGAAGAATAAACACTAGCTTGTCAGGTGTCATTTTTCCTCTCCTTCCTCTCCTTCGTATCAACTAATCGATTAATCAAACTTTCGTCTTCTTGGTCATTTTGGATTTATTTTATTTTGGGGTGTCACAGTGGTATCAGCCTCTTACTTTTAATCTGCGCTGGACCCTTTTATTGGTAAAATTCGCTTCTATGAGCCTGTATTTAAAATCAACGCAAAGACGTTCCAAGGCTATGGTATCCATTTATTCACTGTTTTTATCGTGATGAATAACAACATAAGTTGCCATGAAAATGAAGTGTACTTTTGGTCTTTTTGATTTAAAGCTTAAAGTTTAAGACTGAATTGCTGCATAACCCGCCTATATCACACCTGAGGTTAGTGCCTTTATATAAACGTTATATGACGTGGCAGTGAAAAAAAAACTAGAGTATGTGATACTTGACTTTGACTGAAGAGTAAACAATAAAATCAGATCCATTTTGATCACCATAAATATCCATGGAATTTACCAATTCGCAGGTTTTGACCTGAGGTTCGATTGGGCATGTTTGCGATATTGTTTCTGTAGAACTAACCGGCACTGATTTTTTTTTCATAAACTCGTAATTTAGAAACCGGTACTAAATTGTACTAAATTTTAATTTTAGTTTTTACGATTTTCACATTCGATTTTAATCATAATTTTTAAGTAAGAAAATTATCTTCACACTTGCCGGAGATGATAACGAACAAAATAGCTAAAGGAATGAAGAAAATCTATCCAGCCGTTTTCATGTTAGCGGGTACGAACACTAAATACCAACAGAACAATTCGTACTAGACTGAACAGGTTATGATCCCAATTTAACCATTTTGTAGATTTTTCCTTACAGTTTTAACAATTTCAAACGACAACTAAAGGGTTAGTTCTAGGCACATTTCAATTTTGTTTTTCTTAACTGGCAAATGTTAAAACCGCCTGGATGCAATTCCGATGAAAAAAGTTTATTTGGGATTATGATAACTCTGTCTTTCCGCTTTATTTTGAAGCAATAATGTAATTGAACCGCCGTTATGCCATGTCTTTCTTCAAAAATATCACACGACTTAAAAAATGCGACCGGTTTCTTGTTGCCTACATTTGTTTTATGAGCGTTTAAAATGGAACGGTAGCTGAAGAAAATGAGTTTCCAGACAAAAGTAAGGTTTAAAAACGTCACTTCTTACTAATACAACTACTTAAGAAGTTTTGTGCTCTATAAAGAAAACATTACCAAGTGATAAATTAAAATTATTTCGATTGGTATAGATGTACGTCAGATGTGTG